>JAUMHH010165822.1:0-16897 GCA_032359455.1 Chlamys rubida | reverse complement strand
GCTACCTTACATGAAATGTTAGCTGCGGGAACCGTAGCTTCTAGGCCCTTTTTTTTTTTTTTTGAAAGATCGGGCCTAGAAGCTACGGTTCCCGCAGCTATTCTTAACGCAGGGTCATTTCCTTGGCCTCTCCTTCAGTTTTGTATACAAGAAACTATTTGTTGTCGTATATATTACATGAAAAACAAGCTCTGAAGAGATACGACAGAAACTACATACAGTTGGACCTTATTAATCTGGCTGTTGCTAATCTGGTTGATCCAACATTGAGTCAATGTTTTAGGGGATAGATTGGCTTTAAAATTCAATTCAAAATTTTAACCAGCTCTCTTGAAAATCTAGTTGGTTTTGTTGGGAACAAAAGTAGTTGGATTATTGAGGTCCCATTGTTTATAAAGAAATGTTTTCAAGAGCATTGGAGATCATCATTTTAACCAAGAACAAATATGTCTGAAGTAGTAAGGATTTTAGCTTTACAGCATTGTATACACTAATGTAATTTAAACTGTGCAAGAACAACAAGGACACATGCTTGTTTTAAATATTCAATGTATTTTGGGATTACATCCCCACATTATAATTATTGTGTACAGTCACCATTTCATCCTACACAGTACAAAAATAAATAATAATAATATTTCCGTATTTTTAATTAAGAAAACAACAACAATTGAAGCACTGTAATGGTAGGCAGCTCAGCACAACAAAGTTTAGAGAAGTTGTTTGATATTTTACACCCACAACAATGTCTCCACAGAGACAGAGATTGTCCTCTTGTGTTGTCTGTAGATTTATTTGTTGAATATATTCCAGAAACGATTGAGAGTGTGACAGGTTTTGGGATAAGTTAGCAAGACCAATCTCCGAGATAAAAAAAGGTGCTGCATTTTCATGTATAAAGTTTAACCTTTCACTACTGTGGACCACAATGGACTCGTCCAGATAAATGTATGGTAGAGTCTACTAAAGTTACCTAGGGGTGAAAGGATAAGGATTGTATAAGAGCACTTTGAAAATATTATTGTCCAAGTCCTGAGATAGTCTAGCATTCCTAAGTAATTAAAATTTATATCATGAACTAAAAATTAAATTTTGCATAATTGAATTTGCATGGAACATCTTACATCCATAAATATAACTTTTCTATTACCCTAGCAGACATGTATCATGGAAATTGATTATCTTGTAAATTTCAGGTCAATTACCTCCCTTTAGTTGGTTGAACGCCTTCACATTGTACATTAAAAAGAAATCATTGAAAATTATTCACATGTTAGATAATATTAAATTAATTTCATGAATTCTTTTGTCATGGGAAGGTAAACAATTTCAATTATGTGTATGTATTAATAATATAGCAAATCTAGCCTAATTAAGAAACCACCAGCTAAAACCTCGGTTGTAAAAGCTGTTTACAAATCTGGGCATATTATCACAATGGAAAACACTGCAATGGAAAGGATGGTTGTGAAACCAAATTATCATCAAATAAAGTTCTTAATTCTGAAATATACTGAATACTTTTTAGACATCTAACACAATGAATATGTATTGTTACAAATCGCTGCAATGTTTTTCTACATTGGTTGCACATATATTTGAGTTTATTTTTCTAATTTTGAATTTCTAGGTACATGTACCATTCAAGGTAAGTATACCAGTGCTGTTCAGTTACATTTCGAAATTTTACTCACAATATGTTTCAATTTATAAATGGAAGAATTTGCAAATTGCAGAAAAATTATAATTCATTTTCAGCAAATTGAAAAGAAAAAATTCTGTATTAAAGGAGAATGATTTAGTGCATATTTCAAGATAAAGAGGCAGAAACCTATATACACGAGGGCAGATTTTGTAAGCTTTGAGTTAAGGCTCCATGTGCCACTGCAGGCAAAACACAAAAGAATTCCACTCTCTTTTTTGTATGTAGAGTAGCCTCCCCTTAATTTCGGTTTAGATTTTTGTATGTAGAGTTACCTCCCCTTAATTTCGTTTGAACTATTTATATGTATAGTAATAACCTCCCCTTGATTTCGTTTTAGCTATATTTGTAGCGTGACTATATATACTAGTGAACTACCACTGACCAGGTATCTCAGTTTGTAAAGAGCACCTGTCCTTAGATTGGAGGGTCTAGGGTTGGAATACTGGTCTGGCCTCGTTACCGTTTTACCCTCAGAACACTAATGCTGATTCTTCTTTGTTTTTCATCTGTATTACATTTTATGTAAAAATTATTGAAGGTATATTTTTCTTTTTAGTAATAATTGCTATAACAATGAAGGGGAAACATTTGTCCAAAGCAAATCGGCTATTTTTTATGGTACACTCTACGTTAGTCCAACTGTGTCGAAAATGTTTTGACTGTTAAGACAAATCTGCATAAATGTTTTCTATACCTAAAAAAGTTATTGCCACAAAATGGATTTATGTTTTGATTTCACAAAAACTCAAAGGGAAAAATTTAAGGACTACACTTTTTGCAGTGTTTAAAAATGTTTGCAGGCGAATTCACTTGTCAAAAAATTAGTTAGTATTTTCTCATGATGTAATGACAAAACAAGCATTTTGAATTTCGTATTTACTTGAATGCCTATAAAATTGGCAATGTCTTAACAAAAAGAGCCCTGAGAAGCCATTGTAAGCCTGTCTGAGACTGCTGATAACCTATGAACCCTTGGATTTGTTTTCATCCCTCTAATAGGCATTAACTACGGGACGTTTCTGGAGAAAGACAGTTAGAACCTAAATCATCTTTATCTGGTGTGCTTCATAACAAAACTGTGAACAGATAAATAAATTAACATAAGTGACTTAAGATAATTTGTTATCAGTGAGATTACTCCAACACGACTCATAAATTATCTTAACAAAAAAACCAAACACATTCTGATCCTCTACCACACTTAAGCTCCTTCGCTTTCTCACATTTACACACCCTCATCCATTCTTACACATATGTTATCATTCAAAAAATATCCAACTCATTTATACAAGAAAATGTGGCAACTAATAATTTATATACATACCCATATTTCAAATATATCAAGCTATGGTTTAAACCACAATGTCGTTAACTTTTACACTTATAACAAAACATGACACTGAAGTATACATTATGACATGTATCAAGTAATATACTGTCATGAATTATTGTGCCTATGTGTCCTGTGTAATAATGAAATTGTTCAATAAATTTTGAGTCTAGGATAGGCTAGCTTTGGAGATGATAATTAAATTTATGCATATATTTATGAAATTAGTGATAAAGTCAAAATTGCATACATCAGAAACTGCTTTTTGAATTTGTTAAAAATTTCTTTTTACGATAACTGATTCCAGCGCCAGCAGATTTTAATTCAAAAGGTTTTCATTCCTTTATCAAGTTGACTCTGTCGTAACAATTACTTTCCAAAAACTGCTGTAAATACTGGCTGTCTTCAATCCTTGACAGACAAATGTTATAGTCTAGACACTTTAAGTTTCCCCCCAAATAATATTGTTATAATTTTAAAAGTACAATGTATGCGGATACAGGAAGCAAGATTTTTGGTGATTATCATAATATTAATCAGTGAGGCAAGCTTTGATATGACAGTCAAGATTCTTAAATGGCAAATAAAAAGAGAGAGCTAAACAAAAAACACCTATTTCTCTGACTGGAACTAATGTTTAAAAAAAATAAAGGGTGTCCTTTCACATGTAAGTTTTTTTGAGTCATCTACCCATAACAATTGTTCTCAATCTCCAAAACGCCAATTGGTGTAATGTTTCTGTAACCACAAAGTGGCTATTCAAGGATGTATGTAACCTTATTGTGAAGAGTATCTCCTTCCCAAAAGATTTCTACTTTAAGAAATTTGTGTGAGTATCTTTAAACTCAGGGTAATGTTTATAGTAGCACACTTATATGATTCCCATGTGTAAAATGTTAGGTAGCATACACCCTTAACTTTTAACACAAATCGCACGTATAATGTGTAAGGTACCATACACCCTTAATTCTAAACACAAATCAAATGTGTAAGGTAGCATCAGAAAGAATATGGTACTAATATATGGCATTATTGTTCTTACAATACATCACAGTAGGTACAATGATATATACTACAACAGAGACAAACAATGATAATAATGTCCCCTCTAAACATACAACATTGCAACAGATGATTGTCAAGTCGTTACAATTGCATATTAAGGTTACAGAATATCACAATAACAAATTATAATTCACATTGATTGATCAAGTGAAATATTCAATATAAGTGGCACAATTTATGTAAGTTATGAGATTCCAATTGACTTGAATTTATTGAAATATGAAATATAACTAAAGTTATGATGTCAGATTGGTTTTCATCACTCAGTTGACACTACAGGATACTTTCACATATGAAGTGGCTTGTGAAATACTTTTACCCTGCTCAAAAAACTGAGCCTACAGCAGAAATATCGGTTGAATGAAAAATTCCATGTTAAATCTGTTAATTATAAATTATTCATCTCAAATGTGTTAATGTAATCAGCACATGTAATCAATACGAACTGGCATGTAATGTTATGAACTGTCTGTGGAAATAAATATATAGCTTGAGCAGAAAAGCACTTAGAATATATAAAGTCTCAGAAGGGACTTGAGCAAGGCTGCTCACTGAAGACTTGAACCATGCAATCACAATCTGACAATGGTCAAATGATCAGGAACCATCAGCATCCTTGTCATAACTACAAACAGCCAATCAAACTCCTTGTAACACACTAGGATTACAAACACTGTACTTGTCACAAATAAAGTGACCAATCATAGGAAGTGTTATAAACAAATACGTCGGCAACCAATCGCTGCTGCTGTTTTAACCACATGTCGGCAACCAATCGCAGTTGTCGTTACATTCTGACGGTTGTGTCTCCACGGTGCAAGCGACGAGTAAGCCAATCACAGAACAGCTGAACATAAATCACCATTCACCAGCCTAAACTGGATAAACGTTATAAGGAAAACAATTTATTGAAGTCATCTACTAACAACTAATGTGCCATCACTAGCTACCCTTTTCTATCTCTTCTAAACATCGTTTTGCATATCCCTGAATGTCTGCCATGTCGGCCACCGCAGAATATATCATTTCATGGAAAATTGATGGCCACAGTTTGAGTAGTTCGTTCTTCTTTCTATCAGCAAACACTGTCTCTTTCACTATCTCGTTAATGTACGATCTGGCAAACGTCTTCTTGGCTTGTTGTTCCTAGGAAGAGAAACAGAATCAATAAATCTTATAGACCACTGTAAGCATACAGAGTACTACAAATTACAAGTTAAATATGAAATCTCAGCGTGCTTATTCATGATATATTTTTGAGTATGTTGCAAAGAAAGATATGAAAGTTCTGATAAAACTAGCCTATTTAATTTGAAAAAAATACTTTGAGGTATTTACTTTTTTAATTTAAGTCCAAAAAACTTATCCTGTCTGTACTATTGTCACTGAAAAAGTATTTTTTTAGATTTCTTCCTCATTTCAATATTTTGTCAAGTTATTAAAAAATCTTAAACATATAGCTTAGGTTTGGGTATAAGAACAGGTACTAAATTTGGGGATTAGCTCGTATCCATTGTATTAGATTTTTTCTGATTATCTTGAATTTTGATTCTGTAAATATAACAACTCGGCCCATATTCAGGAAAATGTTCTCAAGCTCAAACATGGATTAAGTGCTCAAACCAATTTTCTTGTAACTCGCATAAATCCCATGACACTCAACAAGTAAAGTCTACACAATGGAAATGGTATTCGATTAAAAATCTCTCGAAATTCTTCCAAATCATTGATAAAATGCGAGTATTTATTAATTTATAGCACAACAAGAAACGGGGCTTGAGCATGGAATCTTAGTTTGAGCAAGAATGAGAACAGTGTCGTGAACATTGAGCCTGATTAGTTAGGAATCGTTGGATTGTCACTCACTGTTGATTTCGAGGTTGATGTGTCCGGACCAATGTAGTTGAGTCCAGACCTCCCCACAAACTCCCCTTGTGATTTGTCAAGTTTTCCTTCCAAGAATTTCTTGGACTTTTCCTCGCTCATAGCCAGGAGCTGCTTCCTCCTGTGGGACAGAGAAGGTGAGCTATCACAATAGAGGTGAGGATATCAACAAAAATATTGTCAAACATTCATTTTTAGGCAATACAGAGCTCTCAAAGTTTGTTAGTTATTGCATTCTTAACGACCCAATCAACATGGAATAGGTCATTAGGGCCAATAAAAGGTAAATAAAACCTGTTAAAGACACCAAACAAACAAAGAGGCAACATGAAGAGTAAAAGTGCTTTGGCTAGTAATATCTTTTTCAACAGACCCACAGTTTTCAGGTAGTTTAGAATTATTCAGACACCTACTGTTTCGAAAAGGGATTTGAGATTTGTTATATTTATATAAAACAACGGTGAATAAATGAACAAATTGTATATTTATATATAAATTTAATAGTGGAAAACTTTCACCTGATGAAATGTTCATCCTTGTAAAACCCATACTTGTCGAGGGTAATACATTACATGGTAAGATGTGTTCTAATAATAGCTATCATGATGATTTCTCCATCATTAATAAAGGCAAAAATGTAACTTTGACCTTGAAAAATTGTTAACCTTATTTACACATCTACATATAACATTGAATCAATTAACATTTGAAATTTCAATAAATTTAGATGTCTTTATTCTGAGAAAATCTCTGGAAACTTACTGCAGCTTATTTTTCAAATATCATAAGTAAGGGGAAATTTATATGGGATCCTCTGAGTACTACTGACCAATGTGTCTGACAGACAATCTGTGGCCTAATCTGAACTGTTACATGGTCTAAGACCATGTAGTCTATCTTATCTAAGAAACAGAATATTTTAAAGAAATTACCTGGTGTTATGTCTGTATTGGGGACCAAAATCAATTTAAACACTACATAAATACTGTTATACAGTAACGGAAAACAATGACGAGATCCGTCAGCATGGTTTATAGCCTTGATGGTAGGCGAGATGGACATGCCACGCCATTGTGTGGCCACCAGCAACAATGGGGTACTTAGGGTGGCTGTCCGGCTCAACAGATCTATGAAAGGTAGGTGGGCATTGTCAATAGGCAAGACCTATACAGTTATACACGATACACAGATATTACCCTTAAATCATGTCATACCAGGGGTTACATCTTATAACACATGTAAATTTGTCTCTGAACATTGAATCTTAGATAAGTTACAGATGTAATATCTAAAATCCTGTTTATGATAATCTTGATAAATGATTTATCTTGATAAAGTATTGCTGAGAAAAAATAGCAGTCTAGACTGTAACCAGTCACAAATTACTTAAACATATGTACAACTAATCAACTTTTTGTCAACAGCAAATACTGTGTCTGGTGCTTTTCAAACCTTATTCCCTATTTTAAGGGTTTAACAATTAACAAACCTTACTCCCTAACTTACAGGGCTCAGTAATTACCAAACCTTACTCCCTAACTTACAGGGCTCAGTAATTACCTAACCTTACTCCCTAACTTACAGGGCTCAGTAATTACCTAACCTTACTCCCAAACTTACAGGGCTCAGTAATTACCTAACATTACTCCCAAACTTACAGGGCTCAGTAATTACCTAACCGTACTCCCTAACTTACAGGGCTCAGTAATTACCCAACCTTACTCCCTAACTTACAGGGCTCAGTAATTACCTAACCTTATTCCCTTATTTCTAGTTTCATACTTTCCACACCTTATTTTCCCATACTTGCTAACTCTCCCTATTTTGGACCCTAAAATTGAGCATTTTCAAGCAGTGAATTTGCTGAACTATTCCTATTTTCGAAGATCTTATGATTTCATCTGAAAGAACAACTCAAAAGATGCAATTTAAAGAAAGTCTTATTTTATATTATTTTTTTTTCCTCAGCGGGGTTTATACACACCTTTTATTATGTTTTAATTCTTAGAACTGAAACATATTCTATATGGAGATTCAGAGCATGTATTCCACCTATACACCACCTTGATGTGGGAAAATATTTAACCTTGACGGGACTTTTTACCAGTAATACTGCGATGTCATTTTTTTTACAGTGATTTATTTTATCTTACATATATTATAAATAGCCAGAGTAAATATGACATTTGGTTTTGGTTTGTTTCGTGTTTTCCATCCTATTAACAGCTATGGCCATTTAAGGACCATTTGGTGGTGGAGGAAAGCCGTAGTTCCCGGAGAAAAAACACCGACCTAAGACCAGTACCTTGCGACTGCCCCACGTAGGTCTCAAACCCGCGACCCAGTGGTGGAGGGCTAGTGGTAACAGAATGTCAGACGCCTTAACCACTTGGCCACCGCGGCCCCTCACATAGGATTTAGACAGTGACAACTGTCACAGAACAGTTGTATAACAACTTCTAATCTAAAATGAATTTTAGTGAAAATAATTTTACTAAAAATAATGCCTGCAATTCTCCGTATTTTCAAAGTAATTAATTTGGGTATGTTTACAGTGAATACTAAAGTTCCAGCTGAAATATTTGCATACAGCTGAGTTATGATATTGCAAGTTATATGTAAATTAGTTGGTGTTCCACAAAATTTTAATAACTACAAAATTCCAAGTTTATACAGAATTTGAATTCAATTGTTATATTCTAGGTCAGTAAAAATGAAAAATATTACGTGCAATGTGAATTTTTTCATGAAAGTAGTTATAATTTTGACTTGGAGGACTGATACTCATAGAAAAATTCTGTCACAGAACAGTTGAAGAAAACCTACATTTGAAGAAACATAAATAATTCCCAAGTCTTGTCTGTATGACCTACTGGACTGTACGCCTGTAGACAAAAGCTGTCGTTAACCATGATGACAATATGAATTACTTTATTGTATTAAGATCCGCGGTAAAAACAAAGTGTTTATATATGTGTGTCGGTCTACACCTGTCAGGCTGGTATAGTTCACCACTGGTAATACATTTTACTATTATATCTCCGAACAATCACGTATCTTAGTCCATGTAACACTTGTATAGGCCAAATATCTTGTACCTATGTCTGTATTATATATTGTACAGAACTATGGGGTTTATCACAAAGCTTCCTCAACTTAACAGTTTCAAAATATTTAAATGAAATTTTTAAATGAAAACAAGATACAAATTCCCTGATAATATCATCCCCTACAAAAGTAACTTTAAAATAATCCCATCAGTTTCAAAAATTAATTTTATCTATCATTAGATTCAATGGAGCTTTAAACCAATACAATTTATTCAAGTTTATTTTTTTACAATAGAACTCCTTAAAAAGACACATTTAAACTTTTGTATGTGAAAACATTTTTAATTGAAGGTAGGATCTAAGTTAAAAAATAATTGGATCAACCTCAAAACATAAGTACAAAGCTATTAAAACTTAAAGCTATTGAATTCTGGAAAAAACAGCTACTACTTTCCGATAAAAGACTTTATGTCAATTGAATGTATAACATTACATTTTGCTATACTTACGAGTTCTGAACCACGGTTTCAGACGATTGCACATTTAAGAACTTGAGTGAAACACGAGACTTGGTTTTTAATCCATCAAAATTATGGTCTTTGTCTAAATCGTTAATTATCTGTCTGTTGTTTTCCTTTGATGGATAGAAGTTTAAATCCCTCGGCAAACTTTGAGCACTTTCCCTCCTGATGAGAGGTGGGTTACTATGGCGACTGGTTGCCATATTTTTCCTCCCTGATGACAGCTCTGGTTCCTTTTTGGACGGAGGTTCCCGGATTTTACTAGAATCTATCTCCGTCATTGTTGAATGATGACCCGTTTGTTCTCGTCGTGTAGTTATTACCACAGACTCGGACTCATTTTTCTGGATTGTAGTCGTAACATCTTTGCCTGGGTTAACATTTTCTTTAGTTTTAGGCGTCCCACTCCTCGATGGGACAGTTGGGACCTCTGCAGCGTCCCTGTAAGGCTTCTGACCATGGCCATCTGTGGCTGAGGTGTCCTGGACTAGCCCTATAGTGCTACATCTGGCTGTGTGTGACTCAATATCTCGGTTAAACCTACACGGCAATGATCCTCTTATTTCTCGGACAGTGGGAGGCTCAGAATAGCGTTTAATGAACGTCCGTCTGTTATTTACATCCCCATTGTCCAAATTCTTTTGATAGCGAATCTCGTCCACCCGAAAGTTGGTACCGTTGTCCGAAGGAATGGACTCTAAATAGCTGTGGATATGAATTCTGGTTTCAGGGTTGGGAATGAGAGTCACGTTAGGCTGGGATATTTGAAATTCCTCCTGAGAAGGGACCCAGTTGTTGACAGGTGCGTACGGAGACGGAGGGCTCAGATTGATTTCCATATCCATTCCCGTATCTAACCCAGAAGTAAGCGAATGACTTCTCTGAAATTTTGGTTTCGTTTTGATCTCCATTTTGGTAGAGCTGAAAGCCGTCATGCTCGCCAGCTCGGCATTTCTGTCCGATTCTATACATAGGCTCCTAGGTTGAGCACTGTGAGATAGAGCCCCGATCGTGTGAGGTACTGGCATCGGGTTACCGATGGAGTAGGGATAAGTCGGGGTACTCTTCTTTGGAAAGAAGTAGCCAATATTCATCTTCATGAACTCGAGATTTTTCATTGTATCCATTTGGAAGCATCACAACTATACACTTTTATAGATCTAAAGTCTTTAAAACCCAACAAATCTCTAAATGAATCAGACTCCATCGTGTGAAATCGCTACTTAAACAGGTAATTCCCGTCTTTCTGATCATTCAAAATGTTACAAAGTAGAAATAGCCAGACAGAACTTTAAAAAAAACACCGTTAAGGATCAAATAACTCGTAGTATCTAAATCCGATATTTAAAATCTTCCCGATCTCCGTGTAATACACAGACACTATAATTAGTCCAATGTCCTCGAGTCCCATAAACCTGATCTGACAGTAAATGACCGCTGCCTCTTCAGGACTATATGTTCTCAGGGCCAAGCTTATCGGCGGGGTAGATTTTGTTGGCTATTCAATACGCAAACCTATCAGTTGCTGTCAATAGTTGCCAGTGAAATGTTTAAATTTTTTGCAGCCAAAACGAAGACATCCAAGTTAATCCAAGTCTGTATGATAGCTATCATTCACACAAATTAATGACACTGTTCTACTTCGTAATCTTTATTGAATATTGGTTAAGAGTTCCATTGGCTCCAATTAGCCAGACAAAGCATAAGTGTTGTCGATACGTTAAGCTGTATAGCTATCAACGGTTCGGATCTATTAGAGCTATATAGACGTCGTATTCCGTGATAGGTGACTTATAAGGATAGTTCGTACTATCAGATTGACTGTCAGTGAACCTAGACCAAAAATTCTTAAAACCGTGAAACGGATCAGTTATCGACTTCTACAAACTCATCAGGATCTAGTTAAATCAAGCTTACTTGGCCAAAATATATTCAGTTTTTGAAATTGAAGTTTTTGGCAATATTTAAATCTAAATCAACTTTTTAAAATAGTTTATCTGATGCTGACCATTTTGAATACCAGGACGTGTATCTTTTGTTTTCCAATTTAATAATTATGACAATATCAGCTATTCAAATTTTATCTTGTGATTTCATTAAGCTACCAATGAAGCCGGATTGATCATGTCCTGACCATTTAACTGTTATAATTGACTGAGGATAGATAGCTGGTATATATACTACTCCTTCACACCGTCGACGTATGTAGTCGATCTTCTGTCCGGTAAACTAGAGACATTCCAAGGCGTTTATTTAGTTTGGTGCTAGCACCATTTGCCATATCCTTCATGCGGAGCCATTTTAAGTTTCCATATATTTGGTATATATGTCCTCAGAAATTCCAATCATGAAAATGTCAACGTCTGATTAAGTCTATGCTGTATCTAAACACTTAAATTCAACAGCAGAAGTTTATTTTGAACTTTAACATCGTACATCCGCCAAAATCTGGGATATACAGTTGTAACATTATGAATTCCTCTTCATGTCAACTTCAGCATGTACACTGAAATGTCCTCTAGATTTGCCATTTTTTTCCATATACACAAATTCATAGCCTTGATGAAAAGTTTTTACATAAAGGTGACATGTGTCAACACATCCAAATGTAAACAAATAAAAAATTCCGTCCATCACATTTTGTGCCAAATAAACAAATTGAAGCCTTTGATCAAAAGTTTCCAAAGTGTACTATGCACAAGAAAATAAAAAATCCTAGGTGCCCACAGTTTACTGAGAGTAAAAGATTTTGTCCACAGCAATACTTTTTTTCCATATACCGGTATATGTATTAGAGTTGAAATCACAGGGCTAAAATGTTCGATGATTATATATTTACGCTGTTGTTGTAGTCCAATTCGTACGATGTGAATTATTGAAGTAATTTGTGTTTGTACACAACTTTTCGACAATGAGAGGTTGTTCTACCCGGTATTGCTGGCCCACAGACCATCACTGTCATGGAGAGGCCTGCACACAGAAACCTTTTACTCCAATACCGAGTCTAACAAACTGAATCAACAACCGGTCAGAACTTTCACCACATAAAATCTATACTATTGACCAAGCACCTTGCTGGTCAAATGTTAGACCCGCCCACACTTTGACGGTAAGATTGTAAAAGTACACATGGTCACCTAATGGTGGCCAAACCAGCACTATAAAACTGGAACGGTCAACAGTCACCTGATGGAGGTCACAGTGACAAAATTAAACTGGACAGTCAACCTTCACCTAATGGTGGTCAAAGTGGCACAGTAAAACTGGACAGTCAATGGTCACTGGAGTGACATAATAAAGCTGGATGTCAAGTGTTTTATTTTTCCAGGTATAGGAAAATTTAACCAGGTATAGGAAAATTTAACTGATTTCAGATTTTGAATCTTTAAACGTTCGTTCAGTTCTATTTCTAACACTTAATGCTGAAGACACTTTATACCAACTCTGGGACGTGTTGCCATCTAAGAATTTTACATTTTTTCAACTTGGTCTCCAAACAAAACCATATTAATTCATTTTCTTCACAGTTGTACATCCAGTACCATCAGCATGAAGGTATTATGTAACAAAAACGTTGTGTTTCTCATGTTCTCTGTTTGGCTAACATATGATTCAGCCATCTACTCCTCACAAGGGGCCAGGGATTTTTTGTTTCTTCTTGAAAAAAAAGATGTATGAAGTGTAGAGATCTGTAGTGACCAGTGATAACACAGGTAGCTCTATACACTCCGTAAGTCACCTGAAACTGTGACCATAGCGACCACAGATTTCATAATTTAATGCGACATATCGATATCATGGCCACAAAAAAACTTGGGATCCAATAATCAAACATCACTTTATAAACATTAGTACAACCCCAAAAACGGTCACGATCCGATAATCCATTATCCAGAATTACTGTATAGACGTAACAGAAAGTGTTCACAATCTGTTGAAGATTCAGGTGTTCTGTCCACGACACATGTACACCTGTTACACCTGTACACCTGTTACACCTGTTACACCTGTTACACCTGTACACCTGTTACACCTGTTACACCTGTACACCTGTTACACGACACATGTACACCTGTTACACCTGTTGTCCACGACACATGTACACCTGTTACACCTGTTGTCCTGTTACACCTGTTACACCTGTTGTCCTGTTACACCTGTTACACCTGTTACACCTGTTGTCCTGTGTATTGTTCAGTTTCCTCAATATATGTAAATCCTTCCGAGGTCAAGTATTATAATGTCATTGTTCAAACATGTTGATTTCTCTCCTGACCCTGACTGGGAAACACTTTCTCTGTTCCTTATAAATATATTTCATATATTATGCTTGGACTCGAATTATAAAACATCTTCCTCAATAAATGATAATTTAATCCTTGTGCTGATGGTCAAAACTGGGTAGGCAAACTTTTATGACAATCTAGGATAACAATAGGTATTGTAAATATTGATCAACACTATGGTCACTACTGGTCAATTTCCTTTCATCGTGTACGTCAATATATGTAAAGTTATTCCACGGGGAGGGGTCCCACAGTAGCCAGTGTGGGTCGTTGGTAACGCGGATCCATGTCAAGATTGTCGACATGTATGTAAATGAAGGTGTTTATTGGATATTCCTTCCACCAATGTACAATAACATCACCGACATGTACGTAGTGAGTGAGAAATCGTGTTGCTGGTTTTTAACGCGATGGTAAACCTTAACTCTAGGTGTGGAAGTTGTCGTTGAAATACAGAGGTTAATATATAGATCAACAGGTTTCACCACACGTTTGTATAACTATGCATAATTTCTCTAAATAAAATACATATTATTTTTCAACCTTTCGACCCTGAGCCTCATTTGTTTTTAAAACTTTGGAAGTAAATTACTCTTTCCTCTAGGACGAATTGATCTGACACTACATGGTGCGACTAACTCTATTGACATACTGTTGTTTTGTCAACACAGGGGCTTGGCATTATTCCCGGCAAGTAAAATTAATTACAAATTAAATTTTTCCTCCACCTGCTGTTTTTTTCTATCCTCATACAGAGCAGTAATACCATAAATATTTTATTTTATCAATGAAGTAAGTCCCACCAGGGCCAAGTTGCTAAAAAATTGATTACCTTAATCAGTGATTAGCTCAAAT
The DNA here is from genome assembly GCA_032359455.1 of Chlamys rubida. Lineage (NCBI taxonomy): Eukaryota > Metazoa > Mollusca > Bivalvia > Pectinida > Pectinidae > Chlamys > Chlamys rubida. Next base: position 2,201 of record JAUMHH010165822.1, on the reverse strand, counting down.
TTTAACTTCTGTGCATCTTTAAAACACAACCATTGAATTAGTTGCAACTTTCCAGATAGCAAATATTTAGTTGAGTGAATTTACATTGAAAAAACTGGGCCCAGTATGTTTTTCTTGATAGCTTCCCCCTTAGGCCTAAGGCCCCTATTGCACCGATGCTAGTCATTTTTCTTCGTCATTCTTGATTACCGGTAGGTATTTGACCACATCATTATTCTTATGGACCTTGCATCATCGAGTACTGTAAATCTCAAATGTTTTGCTGATACATTATTTTTCACGATTCTGCTTTAAAGGACTCATTCATGAAGATTTTAATTTACCGGGGTAAGAATTTTACAATAATTCCTGAGAGTCTAAGGGCTGTACTGGTAGGATGGTGAAGACCTACCTGATATCTCCAGTAAAATTGTATAATACAGTGTCAACATTTACTTGATTTCTCCTGTAGAAATTTTAGGGTTACATGTCTGGGCATTAAGACGTAACCTGGTTTCCCCAGTAAATAATAAGGGTTACCTGGTTTCTACAGTAGATATTAAGGGTTACCTGGTTTCTACAGTAGATATTAAGGGTTACCTGGTTTCTCCAGTAGATATTAAGGGTTACCTGGTTTCTCCAGTAAGATATTAAGGGTTACCTGGTTTCTCCAGTAGATATTAAGGGTTACCTGGTTTCTCCAGTAGATATTAAGGGTACATTAATGGGTGTTCAGAAGAAACTGGTTTCTCCAGTAGATATTCAGGGTTTTTCAATAATATTTGAAGTCTTACCTGGTTTCCCACAGTAGAGTTATAAGGTTAAGTGTTCAAACTTAATTACCTGGTTTTCGAGTCGAGTAATGTATGGTAGAGAATTAAGACTTACCTGGTTTCCCCCAGTAGAATTACATGGTAGAGAATTAAGACTTACCTGGTTTCCCCCAGTAGAGACAGCAGCCTTGACTGAGGGAGCTGTGACGTTGTGATGTGTGATACAGGGCCATAGAGCTTCTCCGCATTCACAATATCGGAGGCTGACACCTGCAAGGAACATCCAAACATAAAAACAATTCATTCGCTTCAAATATTAACTCAATTTAAACCCAGCTATTATGGATTTTACACTATACAGACAATAAAAGAACCTACCCTGTAGATTTTCATATGAAAATCTATCTCCGTTTCTTCCCTTACATGCATACATGTAGTTGTACACGTGAAATCTACCGCAAATGTCGTGAAATGAAATCGCGCATAAAGTAATATGAACACAAAAACAACATTTATTTATCATGAGTACATTCAATCTGTATTATAACAGTGGTATTATCGTGTAGCACTGGAGTGATTTGTACTGAAGAGTCAAACAAAACCTGAATACCACACACAAGTGTCCCCCGACACTTCAATGGCTTAGCGCTGGAGATCAAATCGTTTCTGAGGAGATATTACACATTGATTATGTCATTGTACGGTCCTACTGTAAAATACACAATAGTCGACATTCTGGTAATCTTGATATGTGCCTGGTAAGGGGTTTGTACATTTCATGCTGGTGTGTTCTATTGAAGAAAGGTTTAAATGTCTGTTAAAAGCCAGTTAACATAAATTTGTCAACTGTTTAGTGCTATTGGTTGTCTCCCATTATCACAGCTATTAGTTCGTCTTTAGAACGTGATAATGTACCACAGTTTGGAAATAAAATCCCAGGCTTATAGAAACACCTGGGAACCGCTTACTATCAATTACTGAAGTTACAGTTTAGAGCTAAGTCATGCCAAGCTTTGTGAACTTATCTATACATTAAAATTAAATTATATGTAATGATATTTTCTTAATTAATTGAAATTTAAATTTAAATTAGACATTGTAATTAGATACATGATGATAGCCAACAAGGAAAAAATCCTTTTATACCTGATGATATTTTAACTGAAATTGAAAAACTTCTAATTGAAAATTTGACATAAAGATTAATAAAGCTAACAATGCTTTGTTCTGTGAAATAAAATTACACTCTTTACTGCTTATCAATAGACAGAAAGTCATTTCATATTTACATTGAATAAGATAGACCCTTATGGTGATATCAAGGACATGATTTAAACAAACAGTCTTAAGGACAGTTGTTATTTTCAAACTTCATAGCTATCGTTTAATGAAAAGCTTATAATATAAAGAATCTATAATAATAATAATAATAACAATTTGAGGTTCTTA
>JAUMHH010165811.1:0-16897 GCA_032359455.1 Chlamys rubida | reverse complement strand
TCATTAATCATGGCTTTGTCCTCATTAATCATGGCTTTGTCCTCATTAATCATGGCTTTGTCCTCATTAATCATGGCTTTGTCCTCATTAATCATGGCGTTGTCCTTTTTATTATTTAAGGCAAAGCACATCGGTTGTGGATTAGACAATTGTAGCAACTGTGTTAAGAAAGGCACATCAACATACTATGGTTATTGGTTTGCATGCTACACAAGTTTCCCACAATAACAGAGGTACTCCTCTGTGCTATCTACTTATTTACAAGGCCGGCTATCGATACATCACCAGTACAAGTAGTAATAGCTGGTAAACAGGAAACGCAACTATTCTTGGAAATTTCGTGAGATTCATTTTTAAACAAAGCGTATGTTCTTTGTCATAGTATTAGCGTATCGGGTATTCGAGTAATGAAATTCTTCCCGATGTTCATTGTATTTGCTTCCTTACGAAGGATTTTATTGGTGTAATTTAACGTGCTGTCTGCGGATAACGACCATTACTCAGCTCGCTCTCTGTATACTAATACGTTCTACTTGTTTCTTATTCCTCAACAAAGTACATTATATACAGAGGAAGATTAAGAACGAAAGGTCTCCATAAATTGAAATACAACATTTAAACTTTCTAATTTGTAATTGCAGATCATTTATCACGGTTTGATATACATTCTGGTTAGGCAATTGGTTTGTTGCATACAATTGCTGCACCTGTATGTATATTCGTAGAGAGGGTAATGAAATGACTTTTCGTTTTAACATTACCCTAGAATTTTAAGCAGATTTACTTGTCATTTTTCTCTAAAGGGAACATTTTTAAAATGTTAAAAGTTTTTGCATTAATAATATTTAATTTACTGAATATTTCACTTTATTATAAAAACCATAAAGAGGCACGGAAGTCTAGTGGTAGGACGCCGGGCTCGTGACCGAAGGGTTGTGGGTTCAAGTCACGGCACGGCACTGTTTTGTATCTTTTAGCAAGATACTTTACTCCGCTTGTTCCGGTTTATTCAGCTATAAATGAGAGTTCTAAAATTGTTGAATGCTATCTGTGCGCGCCGAAATGGCAGCACCGGCTGGATGCTCCACAGGGAGTTGAGAACGCTATCGGCTGGTTGCAAAGGCCCCATAACCACGGATAATAATTTGTGAACCGCTTTGAAACTACCTACGAACTAGGTTGTGATAAAGCGGTATATAAGAACCTCGAATTATGATTATTATATGCATGTGACCATACCAATTATGCTTCACGATAGTATAGTTATACAATTGTATTAACATCATAATGTGATTACAACTAAGCCGTGTTGCGCTAAAAATATGTGTTTCTCCGGAAAACGTTTTATCGGGAAACATGTTAATATTGTCACTAGCAAGGTCCTATTACGATTAACGACTTCAACGACAAAATTGAATTTCGCTGGTCTAATCTCATTTTTAGCCGTAATGACTTGTAGCGGGGCGGAAGTATTAGACAATGCAATCCCCAACCCCGTGTCATTCAATGTTAGCAAGGATCATCAGTTTATTACGTCACACGCATCCTTCCTGTGGCGGATTCCGAAGGGAAATCAACTGTGGTATCACCTTGTATCCAGGGTTGAAATCATGTGACCCAGATTAACATGTATTTCAAATATTAAAGTAATGCCTTCGGTCAAAATTCCAACCTCTAAGGAATTCAATAACTGACTGACATTAATATTTGGACATATGTCATTACTATTTCATGTTTTATAAACGAAACAAAATGGTTCATCCGATCAAATCATTATAGATTAAGAAATGTTTGACTTTATCTGCTTTATTGCATACACAGTTAATTCGGTTGCATTGCAAGCAGTCATTGATAAGCAATTATAAGTGGTGCCATCTTCATACTTATGTTCTAAATCTAAATAGTACACTTTTCTACATTGTTGTGTTCTATAATACCTTTGCAGGTGTACAATCTTGGAGAAGCAATAAGTGACACGAGCTTCTACAGTCCTTTGTTCTACCAACATACCCTGCCTCAAGCACACATACATGTACATACAAGCACGCATACACAACTCACATGGAGACACGTCGGACATTAAACGTTAACATAGGACGTTAACGAGTTAAAATATAACCAAACCTGTGTTCTATGTTACTTTTACAACGTGAACATCTGTAGAGGAGATACAATTGTAATAAGCGGTATCAGTTTCTACAATAATGTGTTCAATGTGACTTGTTCAATATTTACACTCTTTTGGAGAGAAAATAAGTGGTGCTTGCTTTTGCAATCTTTCATTTTGTTCTTCGTTTGCCCAAACAAACTAATTTGTGTACAACGTATACAGTATATTGGAGAGGGAATATGATGCAAGCTTTTACAACATTTTGATCCATATGATATTTTTGTATCAATCTGTTCGAGAGTAAATAGGATGTGCCAGCTTCTAAAGTATTGTTGTTTTTGTTACTTGTTCATCGCACAATGTCAGAGAGTAGACCGGTGAAGCTACTACGATCTTGCGCTCTTTGTTACTTGTACATCATACAATGCATTCGAGAGGGAGTGAGTGGTGTCTGCATATACAATCTTGTCCTCGACAGTTTCCATCAATGTCACTCCTTTTAAATCGCCTGTGAGTTCGGCGTTGATGTGACGTTGCGCCCTGTCCGACGTAATACAGTTATCCGAAGATTGAATCATCCCCATGGCATTAGGTACCTCGTAATACATCAGCCTGCTGATCCATTATATCGGGGGGAAATGGGGAAATGTTAGAGGTATTATTATAGATTTAATCACACCGCCCAAATAATTCAAAATATAAAATTTTATTTATTTATTCTGCTTTAAATGCAAAATGTCATTACGATATTGCTTGCAAAATATAAAAGCGTCAATTTTTAATAACAATATCAGATGTGAGCTGGTCGGTTTTGATTTACCATACCTGCTGCCTGGTTCTAAATCGTCGATACAATTGTTGTATCTGTTGTCTTCAGGTCCTGTATCATCGATACGATGTGACAGTTCTTCAAACCTTATTCAGAGAACTGCATTAACGGATTACATTTATAAGAGCAACCCAGTTGGAAATGTTACAACTGAAGAGCGTATTTGAACGCACTGTAGGACTGGGTACCGGAGAGGGCTATACACTACAGTCTATGTATCAGATTTAATATCAGTACCACCCTCTCTGATTTAAACAGAAAACCCTTTTGAATTTACTTCACTATGGAGGTAGGCGGCTTACATTGCAGAAAGAAATAATCTGTTTATGATGTAATGATGGAATCATATCATGGCAGTATAGCAATAAGTTTTAACGGTCAGTTTAAGTTAATGTGAAACTGTTTGGAATTAAAGATTGTAATCTTAATTAACATGGTAAGGTTCTAGGTTATAAGGGAAGACATCAAATATTTGTGGGTAATGTTTTACTGGCTTTAAATATACCTCAACAGTAAATGGACAGGTGTTTTTAACGCTTAGTCATCGCAATTTCTCGTCTTCTCATTCTTTCTCAACATAATGCAATATTTATAGCGATTGAACGATATATTTTATCTTAGTGCATACCGATAAGAACCAGCATGGCTAACACAATTCATCCTACGCGTTTCATGATAAATATATATATAAGTATTCACATTCTAAAACTTAAGTCATTAGTTATCAAATTAGATTCACCCTCTGATAATTACTGTTTTCGTGTGAATCGTCTATTAAGCAATATTGGCAGAATACTTCAAAGAAATCGTAGTCGTATGAGTGATTTGTTTAAAGCAACATTTAATGTTATGAGTGCAGGAGTGGCAAGCGTCACGATGACAAGTACGAAAATGCGTCATGCCGAAACAATATGCTATATGTATAATACAAAATGGTACGCCAATAGAAAGAGCGAAGGCACGTATATATACAGAGGTCAGTTTTGGTGACAATCACACGGTTCACGAAAAAAAACCTTAGATTTAAATGTACAGATGTTTTCTATGTACACCATTTGAATGTAATTGTTTTGAAATTGAGGACATTTAATATCTGTTTAAAGTTGGGCATTTTAATAACTTCATTGATTCATTTTTCACTTTATTATAAATCATGGTATAAATTAGTCTTGTGTAAGACCTATTTAGCATAATGACAAACAAAAACGTAAAATTATTCATCTGGCATACGAGACAAGTAAAAAGCGTATGCATACCTGATAGGGGCCTGCAAACACAAAGACAAGCGTGTTTGTAAATAAGATTTGAAATATAGATTTTAAAAACAAATGAGGTTAGGAGCTCCATTAAGCAGCCTTGTAACAAGGGCACTCCAGTTCTTAATCTACATGCATGCTGATGGCGTTTTGAATACATTACAAATTATGTTGAAACTTTTCCTTAAGCTAACTAGGCTTTTTATAAGTTAGATAAAATGTCGTAATACCTAGGGAAACGACATGGGAGGTCTGGGTCAGATAATGTCAATGAGGATAGAATGGCCGCTACATTAATTAACCATTACTATAAAAGAAACCATTATCCCAACATGGCTCATCTTATTACAGAACCTATTCCGGATGTCCAGACGGCCTTGTGTCAATACTAGAGGTTTATTGACGTAATTAGGTACGGCAATGTAAATTGATTCTTCTTTTATCTATAATGTATTTCATGTATACTATTTTAAACATACATAAGATTAATTCGAGGTTGAATATTACATGACTATGTGTAAATCATATATGAAGTTACTATGAGTTTCCATATATAGGATAAGTCTAGAGGAATTATATGTAGATACAATATCAGTACGATACCAAAGTGTCTACAAAACCACAATTAGAACTCAAAATCGATGAAACAATGGCAAAATATGAGCAAAAGAAAGATTTACTGTAAACCATTGGAAAAGGACAAGGATATACTGTAATATCGGGTTTTACGTAAGGGAAAGCGACATCTGCTTCATCGGCAATAATTTATTTACACCCCCTTCTGAAATACTTTATTTTCTATGAGTCTGAACAATGTGTGGTTATTCAAAACTTTACAACTCATTTGATTAAAAGACGCTTCGATAGATAACACAGGTGGATGAAAAATCCTCCCGAAAATATCATAATTTGGAAAAAAAAAACGTTGCTCTGCTGTAAAAGACACCAGAAATATGTTATCCAGGAAGGAGGAAATCATGTTGGACAATCTTCGATTCAATATTTATACCTGTTTCTCTCATATCAACTATCAAAAGAAAAATTCTATTTCCTCAAACTAATTGGAGGCTGACAGCTTTCAAACATTTTATTAGATGTTAACCAACGACACATCTCAAATTTCTATAATTTACTGATTATTCAGCCTGGTAATTTCCGACGGCTAGTTGAGATTCTTTTTGAACCTAATAACTATCGTAGCTTGTATCAATGCACAGAAAAAAACATGGTTATGTGAACTATAAATATAGATAAATAAAATAATTTCTAATATTAAACACAACAGTTATTACCCTTCGTTATTGTATGTATACACTGCTATAAGCTCATGTAGGATACCATTAGCGAGCTTAGTTATCAAAAATGGACATAGCTTATCTTATCTACTAGGCTGGATGTGACACACTTGTCGACAAGAGACACTGAAAGTTTCATCTAGGTAAGTCGAACCATACTTTATACGCCATTTTGAAAATCACACAAGCTTATTATGACACCGGTACAATGTAATTGTGCATTATGCAATGTAGGTTTATGCCGTGTTTTCCATCCGAACGTCTACCTGTCTGCCGAACGTCTGCCTGTCTGCCAAGCTTTGTATTTGCAGCTCTGTTTAACTGATAGTTGTTTAAGCGTTATTTAAAGGGTGAATATTTTGCCTCAAAAACATAAAAAACGCTATATTGTTACGTGAGTTATTCGCAATGTGTAATAATTCGAAACTCGGGAAATGGCGGTTATATCAGGCAGTTATAGCCACCCAGGAGAGACAAGCGTGAAATGGGTCCACATGGTGCAGTACGAGCGCCCAGAACCAATAAAGCTGCCAGAAACTGCCATTACACTGAGGGAAACAGTGTATGGCAAGAAATATCCCGTGCTTATCTTTATTGATCAATCATCTGTAAAACACTGTAAAATTGTATATATATACTAATGAACATCGCTACCTGGTCATCCTCGCTGACAAAAGTCAAACAATATTGCGTAATCAAAATGTGAGTTTTGTTCAAACTTAATACATGTACCCCCGGTGATGCTTTGACAATCTTCTTCTGTACAATACTGTTTTGATTATGTTTTTCCATACATATTTTCACCTGGAATGATGTAAGGACCAAACTTACGGGCAAATTATTTAATTTGTCAGAATTGATGTTTTGCTTTAGAAATCCAAACTATTTTGTAACCTTTACCCCTTACCAAACCGACAGGGTTTACTAACGGTCATCTAATAAACAAAATCGAGTAAAGAAATCCAAAAACAAAACTGTTATAGTCATAAACACTACATTTTGGGTAATATCTGTCTATAAAGAGTTGTTATCATCAAATAATTCCCCTTGTCAAATATGCGTAATGTCTAAGTTTGATATACTAATTGGTTGTAAAGAAGAACAGGCATTTATTGTTTGCGGAGTGCAGATCGCAATTTGAAGAAAAAATGGATGAAAGGGCTCATATCACTGAACTGATAAGGTTATGTAGAGTAGACATTGTCTAGGCCTGGTCTAGTGTTATGTCACCATCAGATCTACCTCTGCCATTAGACATTGTCTAGGCCTGGTCTAGTGTTATGTCACCATCAGACCTACCTCTGCCACTACGAATACTTCCTCCGTTAGGATTACATTAACGGAGACAAGACGTTACGTCGTCAGTTATCATACTTATTTGCATAACACCTCTATAAATATGCATGGGTTGTGATTATATAAATGCTCTCTGCTCCTAGTGGTATGTTAATGGCAAAATAACACTAATCTACTGGCGCCTCCCTCACGATAATTGAATGTATGATATAAGGCCAGGACTTTGTTTGGGTTTGTGATAGCAAGATACACATGAAGATATTAACTGCTTTGTGAGATAATGCGTTGTAGATTATCTAGAACATACATTATATAAAGTACTACAGTCATATATATTCTAATATCTAGTACGTAAGCGCGGCTGTTTCATCATTACTATTTTGTATAAGCATTTTGTTCTGAGTATGTCCACATGCATTTGCACTGTAATATAAGCTTCGTGTATTGTCACTGGTATACTTTATACAACATTGTTGACGATACGGCACGTATTGACCTTGCATGCTAAGTATATAGGATGTTTTGACCTTTCGTGTAGAAACTGTTTTTTATAACCTGTGTGTTGATGTGTGGTATATGTTGTACTTGAGTGTTGACGCTGTAGTATATGATGGCCTTGATTGTTTGCACTGTGGTGTATAAATTCATTTTTATTGAATCTGTGTCACTTGTTTAAGGTGTCGTGTATGTTGTCCCTATGTGTTAACCCTGTTGTGGTTTTGTCTTTTATTGTTAGTGTTGTAGTATATTTCGTACTTGCTTGAAACAGCTGCAGTGGGTTTTTTCCATTTGTGGTGAAGATTTGTATCTTGCTTTTAAATATCACATTTTGTTTTGACAGCTTTTAATAACATATGTTATATACCATTTAAGTCTTCTACATGGTATAATGTACAAGTCACAGCGGGCAGTTGATGTTATTCCCCTGTGTAACACACGTGACAAACTAGTCTGCGATGATGACCCATGCACATCATTATGGCAACTAATGCAGTGTGAACCAACATTGTTTATCTAAATATTTCATCATGAATGGTCATCTATATAGACTGCGAACATAGATTTTCAAAAGTAATCTAAGATGGCGGTACACAGGACATGACATGTGAATATCGAAGCCAAATTTCTCAATCAGCGTCACTTCAGGAGATCTGAACTACGTAAGACAACACATAGAGTATCTTCCTTTGTACCAAAAGACATTCGTTACTTACCTAGTGCAGCAATATTGAAAATCACTAAGTCATCGAGGATAAGAAACCCATTTCTTATAGAATATCTACATGGACGTACAACTTAAGAAGCGGAACCAAGCCCATAACTTTATTGAGTGTCATATACGACCCTCTACATTTTAATTCAGAAATATGTACAATATTTATGCTTTCCATGTGAGCAATTCGATATACATATAAAAGCCTGCCCTATAAGTGATCTATGTTTTAGATATTTGTATGGTTTAGGGATGATAGAACAACCTCTCACACAAACACTTTCTGTAACTGATACTAGCCTGCTACTGTATTTCAGCATAAATAACGGTGATTACATGTTAAAGGGTTTCAATATTGTGTTTCTGCGTGTTCGTGTCGTTCTTAATGACCTATCTCCGGTATGTATATGTATGTAAAGCTATTTCTAGTTATCTTCTTTAGTATCTTGTTAAGGGTTAGCTGATGGCAAAAACAACGTTGTATGATAAAATCAGCCTGGTAGTTTAGGTGTGACGATATTGATTTTGAAACAACTTAACATGCCCCCTGAGCTCCAGGGTTCTTTATTTGATTAAAAAATCTTCATTTCGGCGTTGTTGAAATAGAGAACTCAGTTTTATTCAGAGAGAAATCGGGACAATAGTGACTAGTCTTCTTCCTACACATATGATAACTGGTCAGTATTACTATATATCTAACACCAAGACTACATTATGTTCTGAGCAATAACACAACAGGGTTACATTGCTCCCTACCTATACTAAACAGCATAGCTTTCTACTTATAAATGTGTCATAAAATGAAGACAGGATTGGTCCTTTCTTATATAACAGCAGGAGATCATTGTTCCCTCCAAGTATCACAGCAGGAGAGCATTGTTCCCTCCAAGTATCACAGCAGGAGAGCATTGTTCCCTCCAAGTATCACAGCAGGAGAACATTGTTCCCTCCAAGTATCACAGCAGGAGAACATTGAGTTTTCCTTGTATAGCAACAAGAAAACATTGCTCCCAACTAATACCACAACAGGACAGTATTGCTTTAAACTTATATCAAACAGAGCAGCATTACCCCAACTTACTTCAAAACAGAGCAGCTTTGCTCCATACTGATATCACAAAATGGCAGTATTACTCCAAACTTATATAACAACAAACAACATCGCTCCCTTTTATAAATTGTATTAAAGGAAATTATACATTGGAAATGTTAAACAATTCCACCGATACTGCGTACTAAGTCACATTGTACATTAGAGTTGGGATAACAAATATCATTCAGCGCTACGTATGGTCTCCATTTGATGCTTGAGTTCGTTGGTTTTATTCAATACCTTTTGCTGTCAGTTTGTCTAACCGAATTCATATTTTGTCAATGTGTCTCCCCTTTGTGATTTTTTCCCCTTTTTTTAATAATTCAACCATCATTGACAATAGCTTAACATTATATCCCTTCTATTTTTTCAGGGTCCTCGTACCACTGCAAAAAAGGTAAATATGCATTAGAAACTAATTTCGCATGTATGACTACAGCTTTGATAAATTATTTAAAAAAAAAATACCTTGTGGGTTCTTATGAAAAAATGTTGAGATTAAATAAAACATAATCAACAACAGTCCTTTGTTTAAGTCAAGAAATTCAGCAGGGCTAGGCAGAGATACGAACCGTGCACCTCACATTGCTTCACTGTCAGTGTAACCAAATAAGCTGCTTTGTCAACGGAAGTGTCATCGCCCAATTGCGTTACATGTATGTCCGAAACAAAATAAGGGGTTGGTTAGTTAACACTAAAAACAAATTAGAATGATCTAGTCTATTACCTACAGTGGGACACGGACCTTAATTACGAGCATCGCCTGTCATATTACCAGGTCCACTACTGCTGTTTCTGTCACGGTGATCTCAGTTTATACACCTCTGTTAAAGGATTTCGTTTTGGTGACTTCGCTATTTTCTGATATATGTATTTTCGGTTTGTATGTTTTGACCTCGCTGTAATTACTTTCACTTCTGTGTTCTCGTTTCTTCATTTTTCTCACAGTCGGCTTACAAATAACACGGCAGATTTCTCGTTTTATTTTTACATTTATTTTCTTACTTTAATAAGTATTGACGTTCTATCGCTGTCTTTAGTAAGTCTGTATAATTAACGTGTGTTGAATATAACTGAAGATAAATGTACAGCACACACTTCTTCGTTGCGTACACTTTGAAAATCAATCCCTTCTTGTCGATAGTGTAAGTTTAACTCAATTATTTCACCCTCGTTAAAGAAATCTTTCGTCGAAAGACGTTATCATTACCAGTAAATGTTTGTGACGATACACTGACTTGTAAGGCTATCTTTGTTTACAAGTGATTGCCCTTGACCTGGCATTTGAAGTTTGAATCTAATTGATATTTTGTTTTCTTCTGTGACATGCAGTGATGTGCCTCTGTGCCGGCCTTGGGAGTAAGTTGATAATAGGAGATGTATTGATGCGACAAAAACTAGGTTAACAGTTGGCGTGTTGTTATAGAGAGTCACGTGACGTGAATACCATAACTATAGTGATGCGCATGAATGCGCGATGTAAACGGCATACAAATGGCTTTCAATAATTTAAATTTGCTTGCCGTTATGTTTGGTAAAACATGAGGAAATAACTAAGTGGTTGCAAATGCCAAAACGCTCCTAGAACTCATCTTACTATCCCCGGCATCATCGTAAATGCTAACTACTAAATAACTTCCATTTAATTAGTATACTTTATGAAATATATAATAGGTTTTAAACATTGTAAATGCGATCATGTTGATATGGATTACTTCATTGGCAATAAATTGCATTTAATTGAGAAAAAAGGTAGTATCCTACATGTAACGTATTTAATTGACCCATTTGCAGGCATCCTACTTGCAATTTCACAATTTATTCATGATTCATGGTAAACATATGGGTGCAATATATTGCACTTGAACCTTACTGTATGCATTAACGTACAGATAACATAAAGAATCTTTATTGAGTAGCCAATGACCGAAAGTTTCTCGGGTGTCATAATGTTACGTCTGTAGGAATAAGGTATTGAACTCCGATATATAAGTATAGCTAGTCACGCCACAGCGTAGATGAGACTATAGCGGCAATAGGCCTCCCTCAGTTACGCCATACTAGGAGTAGCTTTTTTTGTTACGTTTTACACTAACGGTCCTGCGGAACACTGTATACCGCCTTCTAGTTGATGAATAACATGCAACTGATGAGCCTTTTTGTATATATAACCGATTTAGAAATATGTTTTATATCATAACGATGAGTCGGTAAAAATATAAAAACGGCTAACGTGCAAGAACAATTACTCTATTACCGTCAGCGGTTATTTCCGGGTTTGCACGAAGTATTTCCTTTGTGCTTTATTTTTAAGCGTTTGAACTTAACTCCTTAACCAAATAAATAACATTTTGAGTTGCTAATAGCTGGTAACATATCATATTGTAACTTCCTTTAAACGATTCCCCGTAGAACAAGATGTTTCCGTATGGCGTCACTTTAATTCGGCTTCTGATGTTGAGATGATTTTTGTAAAACGTATTTCATTGTTAAGTGATTCATATCATAGTCGTGATCATTCGCAATTCGACTAGAAACCGAGTCTCCGAGGACACCCATTATAGTATATTCTTGTTTCACAATCGTGTATAAGGAGCGACCTTTCAATGGTAATTTCCATATAATACTCGCATCTCTAGGGAGCAGCCAGCTTTTTCTAAAGGCTAAAGGCAGCACAACATCCGTGACCTCACACAGTTTAAGATGGCGCCAATATGACCTTCCTGACACTACCAGTATGCTTCATTGTCCGAAATCACGTCAAACAGCTCTAACAGCCGAACAGGCAAATACACTGCGCTATAAACTACCTAACTTCGAAGTGTACTCTTTTATCGATTAAAGTATCATTTGATTATGAAACTGAATTTGTACTAGTGCTATTACATACCGGGGAATTCTGTTCCTGGCCGATTGATTCCACATCAAGTTATACATATGTATACTTATAAAGTCTAATTCTTGAATAAGCATGCTATTTTTCTTCGACTTCATATGTAAACGTGTACCTGTATTACAAAAACATAACTTATAAAAAATAAACATAGAATTAGACTAAAACGGTACCCTCACAACCTGGAACAGTGTATCAGTCTGCTTGAATGTATTACGCTGCAATTTTGACAGAAAACGTCATGACTCACTTTCCAATTTCGAAATGTCAGTGTTAACCCTTTGTTAACAAAATGGAGATGACTTTATGAAAGTTCATTGTTCTATAATTATCATCGTTATGGCATCAACAGACGAGACAGAAACAAAACTGACGGTTTACCTGAGGGGTTTACCTGAGGTTTACATATTACAATATAAAGTGAATATAATAAAGTTGACATTCAAACAAAGACTGTTTCAATATACATTTCGATAGAAATAAAATTCAGTTAACATCATTTGAATTCCTTTGTCGGCATTGTAGCTTTACCTTCTTTACTTATACTGTAAATATCTATTAAAGTAATACGTATCCAACAATCATTTGGTTGTTCGGATCCATGCCAATCTTGAACCATACTGTCGTGTGAGCCTAAATAGATATCATATTGGAGCCAATATAGGTCACATGACAACGTCATGAGGGAGGTACATCATCAAAAGAATAGCCAGAAAAGCATCAAAGTGGCAAGTATATTGTATTTCAATGGAGACAGCAGATCGTTTAAACCTCGTTAATAATTAATATGCATCGATCGCCCACATTTGTACAGGCCCCGCATTCTTATCATATTATAACGAGAGGCAATACCATACAACAGGCTAAACATTATACCAATGCTGCCGAATATGGCCACGTCTTTATTACATAATAGCGTGTCTATGAGTAAGTATCCGTTTTAAATGCGGGTAAGAGTTAGATCCCAAGGTATTTTTCTTATCAAATAATATAGCCATCGAAATGGTTACATGGCTAGTGATGGCAAGTTCAGATCTCCCTCACTGCCTTATACTATTTACCAAAATCCCTCTAGTATTGCCCTTAAGTGAATTTTTAACGGGTATCTGCGGGAAGCTACGTTTCTTTATCCGTAATTAGGTTTCAAAAAAGGCTCATCTTTTGCGGGTAAAATGTGATAAAGAATATCCTGGATAATTTTTGTTGACGTTCTACAAGTATCGGACGCACTCTTTCCGAAAGGATATCGAATTTTGAATTGTTACTTCACATAAATAATAATCTCTTATTTTCTTTAACATGGACGTAGCATTGCAATGATTTGTATGGATCTTTAAAATATCAAAACAACATTGTGTTTTATTGCCAGTAATAGTCATGCGCCATTGTTTGATTTGAGTATTATGTCATTGGGTCTTTGATATCGGTAAGTAAGGACCAGTTACACTATTGTTAGTCCTATACAAGGTGTATTCGCCGCCGTATGAAGCAATATATTGTGTGCCTCCTCCTGAATTGGACATATTCTTATGTCTTGTAACGGGACATTGTAGAAATTAAACGGTATCATATAAATAGTATAACTGGTCTGTTGTTAAATCATGATAACGATATACGTTATATTTCTGATGAATCTGAACAGATGCTGCTACATTTGTATTTGTCACATTAGGAACATTGTGAAGGTCATGATGAACATGTTGAAAGTGATTTGATATTTAACAACCCTGATACTTTGCCTAATTAATATGGACGGTGGTACATTTAGGACATGCACAATATTATTTTTTTGCATTAATTATCTCGAGCGCTCGACATTATACGTCGAGCTCTCGAGACAATTAATTTAGAAAATAATATTGTACATGTCTTAAATGTTCAACCGTAAATATGTGAGATGGTCGTATAAAAAAAGACGAAATGTACAAATCGGTTGTGTTGTACAATGTCCGTGTCGTATCCAGTAAACAACATGATAAAACCTACATGCAATGCTTCTTGTTTCTTTTGCCATCTCGAGTAGTACCAACAATATATTACAAGGTCCCTTATCAGTATCAGAATAGAAGCGTTTATAACTTATTCCTTTACCTGTCTCCCTTAATGCCAGATTTAGTATTTTTGTGTATGGCTGACGTTATGAGTTGGTCTTTCACGAGTGTATAACTGTTCTCCCGCGTTGATCATTCGGTCTTTCATTGGTTTTCTCCATGTGGATTTTTATAACGTCTAAGTACTTACAATGTAGCATTTGCCTTGCGACAATTTCTTCTCTGAGCATGTACGGTTACATGTATTGCCTTCCATCAGTATTGCAACATTGAAAAGTGTTATGGATAATTTTACTGATAGTGAAGTTTAAAAGTATATTAGGAATGGGACCGGGGAGGTCATGATATTTTCCTTTTGGTTTTGGTGTTCCCATTAACTCATTATTCATATCCGATTTCTGTTCCTTGAAGGTATGTTTCCCTTGGTCACTTAAGCAGGGGCTACCTATTTAGAAGAAATGTCGCTTACTCTTCATTCTGATATCAACATATCACTGGGCAAAATGTATGTTCTGTTGGCTTCGTTTTGTGTATGAAGCTCTAATTCCGTTCAGTGATGGTTATGCTTGTTATCTTTCTACAACGACTTCCCGCATGTGTCTCGGTCAATAGCGTCCATACCTACTAACGGCCACTACGCCATTCGTCGTCTCTGTTATCAATACCCACCGGAGTATCAGAATAGAACGTATATAAAATGTCGTTACACAGCCGTAGACCTGTGCCAACACACATTGATCACATACCCAGTAGTGCATTCATAACGAAAGTGCAGACTTTATTCCAGAAAAAATGTAATAAAGGTTCATAGGAAAGCGACATTGTTTGGCCAAATACGTGCAATCCATGTGCTTGTGTGTAGGTCGATGCCAGTAAGTCCTACAAGGGCCTTTCTTTACAAGGCTTTCAGTAATTAACTTAATCCTAAACTTGTTCTTCCCTTTTATTGAATTACAAACTAGTGATTTGTACGCGTTTCTGTGAGCTTGTGGTGGTAGATCGACATACATAGCCAGTGTTTAATCAGTCCCGCGATAAACTCGTTCTGGTGACAATGTGAACATGCCTGTGTAATGGAAGTTATATACAGTGGCTATGTACTGGTAACATATAGAGTGGTTTTACTTACGCCATGTCTGCCGGCATTGTTGCCATGTTTTTATGCTAGAAGACCCGATGCCCTAAAATAGGCTAGTATATACTATGTTTACATAATTCTTGATTGTATAATACAATCTCAAATAAGTGAAAGATTGATACGACTTCACACATACATGTATCTTACTCATACGGCGTCATCTGCTGTCGTCGCCGGGTTTCACTTGTTGTTGTTTCCTTGTGTGTTATTGCGCTTCATGTTGCTTTTTTCTGTTAATTTGATGGCCTCAATTTATGTTGTTGTTGTTTCTTACTTTTTTTCTTTTTTGTCTCTTTTGTTTTACCTTTCCGATATCAAAGTATGCATTGATCGGTTCTAGAAGCAATCCTACCTGGAGAACAATGCGCGGCCGTTGTCTAGAGCAAGTTGTATAATTATCACTGCACTCTATGATATTAGGGAGTTCTTGGCAATGTAATTTGTGTAACGCCTTTTACCTTCCAATAATTCTGCATGTCCTTGAATATTTTTTAAAAGTGCGCCATTACACCTGTAATGACAACACCACCATGATAAAAGTACGTAAAGTGCCTCTATGTAGCTGGCTTGTTATCAGCTACCTAATTTCATTGGACCATCGTCTTTATCTATAAAATATTTAAGGCCGTGTTTCATAATCCCCTCCCGTTTCGTCGCTTACAGTGGTAGTTTCGCCTCAGCCATATACTGTTTCTGTATCACAGTCGAGATAACCCTGTACGAGATGTAATACCTATTGACGTTGGTGCGTGACAATTCGACCTTCCCACCCAACTAGTTTCCATCCAAGTATTGTCAGTTACCAAATAGATAACCATCAACATACGCTGCTAGCATTACGGTAAATCTGTTCAAGGACTGTCAGCTTAACGCATCGCGTACATGCCCCCCCCCCCCCCAAAAAAAAGAAAAATCTATTTTTTACCACAGGTTTTAGCTGAATAATGCTGAGCTCTGTTCTGACACACATGTAGCAGAATTATCTAAACCTTTAAAGTAATAAGATGTTTGAACCAATATTTCAGATATGAAATCGTCGATCATACAGAATTGGTTCGCTGGTATTGTTAGCTTTGTGCTCTGTGATTTTCCTGTTCGTATAAACACTATTGATTGTGAGTTTGTCAGTGTGCTGTCTGACTTTGTGAGAGAGCAATATCATACGGTAGAGAATGATGAGGTTACAAAGTCGCATTAGCGGAGAGGAAGAATACGAGGGGTATCCGAAGTATTGCAATGGGAGGGACAGATTGGCACGATGGAGTGTAAATGGGAGAAGCAGATTAATTCTGGTTTGTTCAATGTTTTTAAAGCAACCATTAAACCCTGCCAGTCATGTAAATAATGATACGTGAGTGAAGTGATTATTGTAGAGATGTGTAGACAATGACAGTTTGTAGACAAAAAGTCATTCCATCAGCCGAGTAAGCTACCCTCCAGAGAAATCAGATAATCAGCAATGGCAGAACTGGAAACTAAAACTGTCGTAAGTCAGACGTATGGCCTGGCTTTCTGACATAAATGCGTCCTATAAATCTATGGTGAAGAGTGCAACGTACGTCATATGACAATCAGAATGCAATCTACGTCATATGACAATAATCCTGTCAGAATGCAACGTACGTCATATGATAATAATCCTGTCTGAATGCAACGTACGTCATATGACAATAATCTTGTCAGAATGCAACGTACGTCATATGACAATAATCCTGTCAGAATG
>JAUMHH010165800.1:0-16899 GCA_032359455.1 Chlamys rubida | reverse complement strand
CCAAAATCGCTCCAAAATTGTTAATATATAGTGAAAAAATGAAAATTTCGCTGCCAAAAGGGGGGGCCGGGGCCGGGGCCGGGTGTGCCCCCCCCCTAAATCCGTGCCTGCCATTAAATATCCTCTATATCATTTTGAGAAAAAAAGATAAAAAAGATTTGAAGATTTTCCTTTAATCGTTTACTATATGTACACACCCCTGACTACAACGGATGTAACAGGTATATTTTGATGTTCATTTCCAGTTTCTTTTCAGACATTAATCCTTTTCCCTTTTTTCTTGATGTTTACTTGGATTTTGTTGCCTTTTTGTATTTATTGTTTGAATTTAACCCTTGTGTGTCGAGGACGTAGTATATAAACCGGTATATGCATATCTATTCCATTTTTACCTTTCACCCACCGATGCCGTAGGGGTTCCCATTTGTCGCCTGATAGGATCCTGAGGTGGGAAACACATTCTCTTCTTAATAGAATAGGCTGGTTGGATTGCGCAATGAAGGCACAAACAATCGCATGTGACCAAGACCGACGAGGTTTGTGTGCCGGTGCAGTGGATAGTGCATCCGCCTTTCATCAAGATGGCCGGGCTTCGATCCCCAATCTGACGTGAAAATGTATGGGATTCACCTGTCCGAACACGTGGTTTTCTTCGAGTGCTCCGGTTTCCTTCCACACTGAGACCCCATGCGTATAGCTATCCAAACCAACAATAGTGATTAATGTTGATAAATCATGTTTTGCAATTGTTGTAAAATAAATAAAGTTTGATTGAAAACCTAAACTGATGGGGTTATCTTCCCGATCGGATATGAAGAGGTATTCAGTCACCTGCCCAACTGCTTTGGTTTTCTCCTAGCTCTCTGTTATTCCCCACATTCACCACATGCGCTCCTCTATCCAGGCCAGCAAGGCTGATTATTTTAAGTCGATAAAACATTACAGATTTCCAGATGATTATGAGAAGGTTTATAATTTAGAGTCATTTTCGTTGCGACGATAAATACGGCCTTGTTGAATGATGCAGTAGTGTTAAGTTCATCGAGGTCTGCTACATGATATTTTACGCGTATTTATCATATATATTTATTCAGAATTTGTCCTGGTCATGTCGTTAACGTCTATCTGTACGTCTAAAGCGATACAAAAGTCTTAAATATAGAAAATCATCGATTTGATTGTTATAGCCGGGAAGTACAGCGTAACTATCGCCTCAGAGTGCACATTATATGTCCAATCATTTTCTAAGATTTTATCATTTTGGTATACTCAAATATTTTCTGAACTTTTGATTGAGTGATTCGGCTCAGATCACATTAACATTTCCCACTAACGATAATACATTGATGACGTCATTATGTGGTTTTGTAAGTTTGTTCTGGCATGTGACAAAGCCATATATTGATGAATCTAGGGTTACATTTGACTTGAATTTTGAGGTGACGTCACCGGAAGTAGAATCCTTAATATTTACACATTTTTAAAAAACAAATGAGCATTTTAAGAAACTCAGGAATATTTCGTTTCATAATTTCACTTTAATCATTAATTACTTTTTTTTACTTGCTTAACCATTAAAGCTCATTTAATCGTATATGCTTTTTGAACACGTCAATGACAAAACAAGAGAATACCGAAGAATAAACAAACACGTTATACGAATTTGATATCGGAAAACTAGAGCAAAAACGTTATGAGCAATTTTTATATTTCTTATAAGGAATTATGACCGTCTTCCATAAAATATCTTTCCTGCAAATTTGGGGAAATAAAGAACCGCTGTATCGTATTAGATGAAACACATGTTTTTTTTTCTTTCTAAATCGCCATTGATTGGATCATAATCACGTGGAGGTAGGTAATTTGCGATATTGTCTTACTAATTATAGGATCAGCAGGTCAATATTAATTTTATGACGTCATTTCGATTGTAACGTCACAATGCTCTCTGCTAAATGCAATGCATTACTCTTGACTTTTTCATACCTTCCATCTTGTTTAAATATTTTAACATTATATATAATCTAATGTAGTATTTTTGTGACATGATCTCTAAACTTACCTGTGAGTTTTACTGTCAGTATTTTTTCCTATTTCGTACAAGGTAATTAACAAAATGTTATTACTTTTACATTTGATCTTACGAAATAGAGAACAATGTGACGCTAACTCTCAACTAACCTATGAGTTTTACTGTCAATTTTTTTGTCTGTTTTCGTACACGGTAATTAAAAGAATGTTATTACTTTTACATTTGATCTAACGAAATAGAGAACAATGTACAGTCCTTTGGTGACACGAACTTTCCACTTACCTGTGAGTTGTACTGTCAGTATTTTTGTCTATTTTAGAACACGGTATTTAACTAAATGCTTTTATTCTTACAATTGATCTAACGAAATAGAGACCAATGTACAATCCTGTGGTGACACGAACTCTCAACTAACCTATGAGTTCACTCTCAGACTCTTTGTCTATTTTCGTACACGGTAGTTAACAAAATGCTATTATCTTTTATAATTGATCCAGCGAAATATAAGATAATGTTTATTTCTTTTCTGTGAGTTTAATAGACATATTGACAGATTTAGGTACTCATCCTTTGAAGATATTGTAAATACCGTAATTGCATGCGGATAGCCCGCTACACTATATAGCCCACACAGCCTCAAATTAGCAGCATTTGTAAATAATGTTAACAGATAGCCCGCTACACTATATAGCCCACACAGCCTCAAATTAGCAGCATATGTAAATAATGTTAACAGATAGCCCGCAACGGCGTATAACCCGCGCTTATACGGCCGACATTTCTGTTAATTTGAGGTTTCTCTTGTGAAACCAATTTCTATTATAAATACTTACCACAGTCATTATAATGCATATTTGAACCCTACTTGGCTCTTTACATACGTAGAATAAATAATTCGACATACCGCAGTGGTGTCTCCGTGAAGCGATGAAGGGTTTCACCAACAGAACCCATACCCCCAGAGGAAAAATTCAAAATATCTTTGTTTTTGTGACACAGAGCCTGATTACGACCAGCGTTCCGGATCATGCGGAAGAAGACATAATGAGGCGCATGCCAAAGAAGAGGGAGGACAGACAACGGCCTGGGCAGCCACAAGAGGGCCCAAAGAATACAACCCGTCAGACTGTCCCGACAAAGATCGGAGATAAAACTCCGTAAATGTAGAATGACCCCTCCAAACAGCAGCTGCCATGACCTCAGCGTAAGAAGAACCATTAAATAAGGGCCACGAAGGAGCTAAAGCGCGAACCTCGTGAGCCCTAACCCCTGACACCCGCAAGGACTGATCCCCTGCCGACTCATACGCAGCTGGAACAATCCAGCGCAAGATGGTCGCCGCAGAGATATCAGAGCGACCGGGCTGTTCTGGCCAAGTAGTAACGCAAGGCCCGAACTGGGCAGAGCAGGCGATCATGACAATCCGTATCAAGCCAAAGAAGGGATAACCACAAGCCCGGGAACCTGGTTCTTAGCTAAAAAAGAGGGATCAGTGGTCAATGAGACCGAAGAATGGCCAGCCGAAAAACGAAGGCAAGCTCGCTTCTGCGGCGACCGGAAGCAAAGGCTATCAAGAACACAGTCTTGAAAGTAAGAAACTTCCGATCCCTCTACTGGAGGGGCTCGAATGGCGCCCTCAACAAGGAATCTAGCACAAGTGCTAAATTTCACCTATGGACCAATTGCCGTGAACGAGACTTCGCAATATAGAAGCCCCTAATTATAATGAAAGCAGACAATGAAGCATCCGAACCCACAGACTCGCTACCAAAGCAAGCCAGCACACTAGCAATGGCTGAACGATAGCCAGCAATAGTTCCCGGAGACAGACCTTTGTCCTGGAACAGGGACAAAAGAAAGTTTGCTACAAAGGGAGCAGAGGCAGAGACTGGATCAATCGACAATCCGACACACCAATCACCGAAGGCGGACCATCGAGATTGGTAGACGGCGGAAGATGAAGGTCTAAGTGATTCTGCGATGCGAGTTGCATCTTCTCGAGAAAACCCCGTCTGAGTGAGCCTTCCCGAGATAGCATCCAACTGTGAAGGTCCACCGAAAGCTGAAGCAAAAGAGGAAACCAAGGTTGTCGAGGCCAGAGCGGTGCAACCAGCAACACAGTACAAGGGTATAGAAGAATCTTCTCCAACACCATGCCCTCCAGATTGAAGGGAGGAAACGCATACGCTAATATTCCCGACCAGTCCTGGGATAGAGCATACACCGCCATGGCCATAGGATCTGGAACAGGAGACACAAACGTAGGGAGTCGAAAGTTTAGGGCCGTGGCGAACAGATCCACATGGGGTCTATCCCAAACCAGGGAAAGAGACCGGAACACCGAACGCTTGAGGGTCCATTCGGTGCGAACCGGGCTCCGAGACCGAGACAGCGTGTCGGCCAGAACATTCAGACGACCTAAAAGGTGCCTCACCGTGAGATCGAGACTGATCTCCTGACAAATCAACAGGACCTGGGTGTATAAAGCACACAGAGCCGGGGAACGAGTGCCCCCCTGGCGCTGCAGATAAGCCACCAAGGTGGAGTTGTCTGTCGCCAGAAAAATGGCCTTGCCCTGCAGAGATGGTCGAATGCCCCGAAGGACCAACAGAACAGCCCGCATCTCCAGAACATTGATGTGTTCTGAAAGCTGCTCCCCCGACCACACCCCCGCGGACCTCTGACCGGAAAGGTATGCACCCAACCGGTCATGGCAGCAACGGCTGTATGCTCACCAGGGAGTTGAGAAAGATATTGGCTGGTTGACAGGTCCTATAAGCACGGATAATAATTTGTGAACTGCTTTGATACGACCTACGAACTATATTGTGTTAAAGCGGTAAATAAGAACCTCGAATTATTTATTATAACGTATTTATATTGCTTTTTCAACTTGATTCTTCCATTGCATTTTGGCAGCAAACACGTTTTAAAACTTTTTATTCTGATGCGGAATGATCGCCTCATTCAATGTGAAACACACTATTTTCACAGAAACTGCGGAGGAGGTATGTCGTATGACACAACGGACGCATATTCGCCTTTCACCAAATTTTCCTGGCTCCATTTCCCCGATATGATACGAGAATGCATAGAGTCACTCCCAAGACACATTGGTTTCTCCAGCTAGTTTGGTTTCCTCCCACATCAGGACCACATGCATTCTTTCACTCGGGCCAACAAGGGTGATTAATATAAATTGATAAAAAGTTTTTTTTAAATTTCCAAATAAATTATATTCAATCCCTAACGACTGTTTTCCAAGTGTATATTTACAATGTAGCAGGGCTATACAGAGGAGCTGCGATGGTTAAGGCGTCTGACATTCTGCTACCACTAGCCCTCCACCACTGGGTCGCGGGTTCGAGGCCTACATGGGGCAGTCGCCAGGTACTGGTGGTTTTTCTTCGGGAACTCCAGACTTTTCTCCACCACCAAAACCTGGCACGTCCTTAAATTACCAAATCTGTTAAAAGAATGTAAAACACAAACAAACTAAACCAAACCAAATATAATGTCATTTTCCTAAATAAAGTGTTGTTGAATGATAGAATAATTCTGAGATCATCACAGTCCACTACGTATATCAAACAGCCCTTTTCCAAACAATATCGTTTACGTCTGTCTGTATGTCTAGCGAAAAATCCCTGAAGTGATCAATGGGATTGTCATAACAGGGAATTCCAGTTAAACTTTCGACTCAGAGTGCACATTACCTATCCAATGATCTTTTGCGATTTTATCATAGGAAAGTATCCAAATAGATCCTGAAAATTTAATTATACTGAAGGGCTCAGACCACAATTTCATTTTCAATTTACGATATTGCATTGAAAACGTCATTGCAGATTTATGAAAAAATTTCATTAGGGCATTCGATATAAATCAAAACGTACGTAATATCTTGATGAATCTAGTATTTCATTTTCAGCAACGCGTGTGACGTGAATATTTTATGTTTAGTGACGTCATCTACAGTAGAATCCCCAGTATAAACACAATTTATCGAAATGTCATTTTATCGAAATGTCAATTTTAGAAAATCAGAAATATTTGCTCTTTATTATTTCACTTTTAGTATATATTCTTACATTTGTTTTCCTATTCAAATTCAAATTAAACATATATATTATCTTTGACCATTTCAAAGATAAAACAAGAGAATACCGAAGTTAACAAAGTTGTTGTTCGAACTTGAAATCGACGAAGCTTTGTCAACATCGTGATGTGACATACAAGAGCAACTACACGTTTTCTTATAAGAAACAAAGTTTGTCTTCCTTACGATCTCTCCCCGTACTGGATTGCGGAACACAATCCGGCTGTATCCCTCTGCATGCTATCGTAGTGTTATAACGACCACGCGAGTTTACTTCTCCAACAATACCACCTGCGTTCTGCCAGCCTCGCCAACAAGAGTGATTAATGTAAGTCGACAATACTTATGTAAAAAATTATATAATAAATCATATTCATTTTCTTTACAGATGACTGCCAGTTCTATATTTAGAAGGGTTATGTAGAGACCTTCTTTTGCGACGATAAATTCAATGTTGTTGGATGATGCAGTAGATTGTAGAACCTTTCCTAACCATGTTGTTAACGTCTGCCTCTAAGTATAGCAAATAAAAGTTTAATGTAAAATAGAAAAAAATAAAAATGAGATTGTCATGAACGGGAGTTACATTGCAACTCAAAGAGAGAACATTATTTGTCCAATCATTTTTCTGAAATTTTATCTTTGTATTGTTGTGTGTTTAATTGATTTTTGAACTTAAGATTATAGTTAAAGGCTGAGATCGCAATTCCATTTTACACCGACGGCAATATAATGCTTTGATGACGTCATTGTGTGGTAAGGTGAATTTCGTTGGGTCTGGTAGCAAATATCAAAACTTACGTAGGTAATTTCTACGTCTAGCGTGTCATTTCCAAAAGAGTGAAGTGAATCATTTACGTCTGGTGGCGTCATGATCAGTTATTAACACAGTGTACCCCTACACAATAAAAATTATTTTGAGAAAATCAGAAATATTTGTGGTCTGTAATGCACTTCAAACATTTTAGCCCTACATGTATCTGGACATTTTAAGTACAAATAAACATTTCTGATCTAAAAAAGGGTAAACAAAAACATTACTCGAACTCGAATTGACAAAACTATGGCATTATCATTATGTGAAATACAAAAGCAAAAATATTATTTCTTATATAGAAAAAGGTCCCTTTCTTTCTTCCTTGCAGGTTGATGGAAAGAATATGGCTGTTATCCGTAAAAGGCGACTAATGTGGAAACCCTTTGTAGAATCAGGGGTTTTCGTTTGTGTCTTCTGAAGTGTTTTAGAGTTTTTACCCATAAGAAAAGATGTCATTTAATGTTTTTTTAAATGTGATGAATCTCTTGCAGAAGAATATTCAAGAATGACTTTGAGGTTTTAGAAAGAACTATCACAAACAAACAAACATCAGTACCATGTTTTATTGTTACATGCTGGTAAGAATCGCTATTTTTTCTATCATCAGTTAGATTATAAACTGTACAACTATCGTCAATATAAATATCCATTTTGGTGAAACAATAATATATCTGCTTTACAAATACAATAATAAAGCCATTTTCAAGTCGAACTTTTTTTCATATTTGAGATATTTTTCCTATCACAACTCGCCAAGAATAATACAAAACATGTAAACTGAAATAAAGCTAGATAAGTTGTTACGTTTATCGAATGAACCATTCTACACCTCTCATCGTTTATCCATGTCCGTATAATATAACCCTTCGGTACCTCTCAGCAGTCACTGTGTCTACGCCGGTGTAATGCTATCATTTACCACTGAGCCGTCGTCTACGACGAAAATACAAAAAAAACAAAAAGTATGTACAATTCCTGGAGTAGAAATTCATTGTCGCACTGACACGAAACCGATCAACTATATTGTTAGACAAAGTTAATGGCATCACAACGGCGTGCACGAGACGAAGAGGTTACCGAGTTAGCTATACAGAGAACGTATTTACTCCATATCGAACCGAACTAATGGCAACATCAGCATACGGCGTCTCCGACCCTGTGTCACATAGATAACATAAAACGTCGTTAAACAAACCACTAGCTTCTAAAAGCTTTGTAATGATTCTGCGTCGGTTGAATTCTGTGTTATTGGGAGTACATGTATGAATATGTTCAACTGTTCTTGACAGGACTCGAAACTAAATCACTATATACTTTCAAATTACATGATACTGTTTTAAGAACAATCTAGTCAAAATATCCATTATTCGCAAATTTCGAGTTGATTGTTTGACTCCTGAAAAACATATATTGATAATTATCAGGATGGTGACAGAAAAAGTGTAGGTAGTTCTATTTAACATAGCATGTCACACTATTTGTTTTGTTTATGTGCATTCAATGTATAATATACAAAGTACAATTGTATCATAATTGGAAAAAGGACTTAAAGTATTGCGAGTGAGTGGAGACACGGTTGTCTAGTGGTAGGACGCCGGGCTCGTGACCGAAGGGTTGCGGGTTCGAGTCAAGTCACGGCACTGTGTTGTATCTTTGAGCTAGATACTTTACTCCGCTTGTTCCAGTCTACTAAGCTGTAAGTGAGAACGTGGTTGGGCAGTGCTGGAATTGTTGAATGCTGGCTGTGAGGGTCAAAATGGCAGCACAGGTGTATGCTCCCCAGGTCGTTGAGAAAAAATATTTTCTGGTTGCAAAGGACCTACAGAATATACAGATATTTCAATGTGTGTGTTAAGTTGTGCTGACGCTGAGATATGTATCGTTCTTTTATGAATATGTTGTATATTTTTTTCCTATGCGTTTACGTTAAGGTTTTTATAGATCTTAGATGATGCTGTAGCATATTTTGTCATTGTGTGTTGTCACTTTTTGCATGATGACTTTGGTATATGTTGCTCTTTTGATGACGCTTTCGTATATTTTATTTTTGTGTGTTGGAGCTATACACATGTAGTATATATTGTTAATGATTCATTTAATTTTTTTGATACCCTCCGTTAAAGAAAAACGTTACCTGATTATAAAATAAATGTCAATTTGAATATTAATTTGAATGGGATTACCTTTTTTGCAGAGAGCTCTATAAGCGTCCCCACATTTCCTCGTTTTCATTCCTGCGCATGTCAAAATAACACAGCTCTGTTCCGGGCAGCCATTAGGTTCATCCGCGCCATCCCATTTTGCCCACCCACTGTAGGTCCACACTCTTAAGGTTATCCATTTGTTGTATTTTCGACTGTAGATCCATCGATTTCTGCAAGCTGAATCTAATTTTAAACCAGTCCAATAAAGAATGGAACACCTGTAAAAAGTAAACCATTACATTTTATTTTGTGAATGTATTTTTAATTCATTTTCTAAAGTATTCAACATATAAAAGCATCAGGTCACTGCATAAAGCATTGATTTTACATAATTCGGATGGTGAAGGAATATCAGATATATTTTGGAGTTTGCTCAAGAAAACATATGATCAAGGTGGTGAAACACGGTCCATTTTTCCAAATATCTAAACCTTAGTGCATTACCAAACGTTTTTAACATTTTTCTAAGCATTTTTATTTACACATTTCAGAACTTATTGTCATACACACGTCTTATTATTATTATACGTAACTCTAACACATCATAAAATTATATATACAATTGTAATAGTTACTTTCGAGGTGAATCCATTTCAGCTTGATAGTCTTCCCATTGTTCTAGACTATTTACCAAAATAAGACGGCCTTTGTAATCCTTGCAATAATCTTTAGCTGCATTAAAAGTCATGATGGAAGGGCTAATGAAGAAGTTGGTTTCAAACGTCAATCTCCCTGAAATACAGAAGAATTGTTTTTTAAAACTACCGGCACTTAACGTTATACATATTATCCTTCTCTCTGTATGTATTCAACTCTATTTCCCCACGTGAAAATAACTTCTTCATAACTGTTTGGATAGCTTTTTAAAGGTTTCATACATTTACGGATGCTACGATTTATGGTATTTCCTTTCCTAATGTCAATGATTATTCTGGTGAACAATATTAGCAGGGAACGATGTTTAAATAACTAGAACTTGAATCGTTAGTGTTGGCAATGCTATTAAATGAATAATCTTGTGTTTTTTTTTTTTACCGATTTTGTGTCCAATTTTTTCGATATTTCGGCATTCTCTAGTGTTTTTTTTTCTTTTATGAAAAGTCATGTGACGGCATTTTCCAATTGACTACTTTGAGTAATATTTGCTTTTTGTCTTATTGTCCAGTGAAATATTCCAAACGTATTTTAACAGGAAAATTATATCTCCATTTATATCATTGAAAAGCTTATCTGTTAATATAAGTATATTCTTTTTTCACTTTCCGTGCAAAATAAATATATAAAGGCGCTAGCATGTTAGGAAAATTGCATGAGATTGTGCAAAATAAATGAAATAGGATGCAAACTAAATTATTGTTGACTTAATAACAATGACGCCATGCTTGATGTAATTTACAGGGCATGCATTTCGGCCTGTAAACAAACAGCAATGTTTTAATTACAACGTTTGCTTCAGTTTTCGTGCGGTAAATAAAAGATGTATTATTCACCAATAATAAACAATTATCTACATTTTACCTATTACGCCATGTACACATCTCATCACAAAACGAAGCACGTCTTCATGCAATTTAAATATGTATACAGTATATCTATTTAAGGATATTTTTCATCATAGGTTAGAAAACAGTTACACTATAATAATTTTCGATATTAGCTGAGACCCATTCATGCAGTTTTTAAGTTAAAGAAGACCTAACAAAATCGTGAGTGAAACCATAAGATAGCTCGTTGAATCAATAAACGTTTTACTTACTCTATATGCATATACTGTACTAGTGATGTGTATTTGCATCTGCTTTCACAAACCGGGCTTAATCGCTGAACATCTTTTTTGGATTTAGAAAAAGAAGATTACAATATTGGCTAGTAGCATGTTTCTTTGACAATTTTAAATTATTTCCTATCATGAAAAAAAAGTGATTTTGAAAAATTCAATATTATAATTTTCATTTCCGGTTAGTATGGTCTCTGTTTAGATTGGTGTAAGCGCTTCTTCGACTTATTACGCAGTTTCGAGTCGAGTTTACGCAGTTTCTTGCTGTGATGATATTCAAATTGGCATGTCCATGTTGTAAGGTAACATTTAAGACCGAAATTTAAAGACGACTCTTTTTTGTATCAAATGTTTCGAGCGCTTTTAAGAGTTCTTTAAATGATCACGTTGATCAAGGAAAACAAATATGATGAAATGCAGACAAGTAAATCTTGCCTCAAAAGGAATATCATTTCTGAAATAAATTTGCAGGGACAATGTTGGCTTATATGTCATTAACAAATGTTAATGCAGTCATATGTTTATCATTTTGAAAACTTTATAAATTGAACATTCCAGTTTTGATCAACAATAAGTTTCTTTTTCGTCAAATAAATGCTTTTTATATTTGGTCACTCGAGAAATTGTGTTATATTTGGATCTTCAACTGACAAGAAAAATTGTAATTGAAGTAAATCAGATAAAGGACCTTTTCGTTTACAACAAAACATGAGGTAACACTACATAGGTAAAGGTAAACTTACCCTGGAGTAACACAACGACCACCAGAACCATACTAAAGACATCCATCCTTGAGCTCAGTCGGTTTTATGCACAGTTGACCCGCTGTGCTATAACATTACTGATTGAAAATGTTCTCAGCAATAGCTCTAGGCTTTCTTACATAAAACAGAACAACATTTTAATTTGTTCACCTCTATGTACATATCAAACCTCAAATCAACATGTTGCTAGCAACGAAAATCTATAGTTACTTAGAGCAAATCAAATCATATTAGTGAATGTCACCAAGCTGACAAAGATATAACAATCAAAAAATATGTATGATTAGCGCTTCCCGTTAGTGTCTCTTTTTACAAAGAGCGATACCGCTCTTTTTATTTTTATTTATATTTATAAATTCAATGCACTGATATAAGAAGGATTGTAAAGGGAATTAAACATATACTTTGATCTTTTACCCTATTGTTTACGAATTTGTTGCTGGGTAAAATTGGATCACTGAACTCAACATCAAACACTTCTTTTCAATTAACATACCTAAAGCTATCGTGAAGAACACGGGCGATAACTGTGTACCCTGTATTAATTTCTAGAATGAATTAATTTCTGTATTTACATATTAGCCTTTCAAATTTCGTTAATTAATCAGAACCGCATTCAGTATTTCAAATGTTAGTTTCTATCAACGCTACGGAGTCTAATATCCATTCATTAATCATGAGATACAAAAACATTTTGTGATTCATATCAACAGATTTAAATCCAGATGAGATATATTAATTATATTTTATCGTAAATAAATCAGATTGTATGAACATTTTGTTTTGAATCAATATTTACAAGAAACAAAATCCACAGGAACCGTGAAGTAAAAAAAAAAAGTAGTTCGGCGCCGTATTTGACGTACAAAGTGTATGCATCAATCTGCTTAACCTCATTGCGTAGACGCTAATTTATAGGCAGTCAAAGTTTACCTAACTCAATAAGGGAAATATTTCATATTTCATATTTTAGTCTCAATAGATATGTTCTCAAAATGGCTTATATAGCCTAGCATATACAGTTTAATAATCTTTCATCGTTGAATTCTGTGGCCCGCACATATACATATCCTTCGAGGACAAATTTATGATTATCTCTCTTACCCAACGTGATCATGTCAACTGTTATCAAAATCATACCGATCCTAAACATATACCTGTCACGTTCGTATCGGTGTGTTCTAAATCGAGGCACAAAGATTAGCAGTTTTACAAGAGGCATACCAGTTCGGATAGTCGATTTATTTCCGCCATACACACTTGACAGCAACAAACATGACTATTAATACTTTGTGTTTTTTGCTAGTGACGGTTGTTGCTATTACTACATCTGGACAGTTATCAGCATCAGACAGCTGTAAGTATAGAATCATATACTATATATATCTTTAGAGTGTCCCTTTAACTCTTTAAATTGGTAAACTAATACAGTGTTGTTTAACACTCTTTGTCGTTACACCTGTACGGTATATCGTCGTTGGTTTGCACAGCAGTGTAGCCCCATTAATCTTATACAGTGTACAGTAAAACCTCGTAAATCTGTACACTTGTACATTAAACCCCGTTAATATGTACACCTGTACAGTGTAATACCGTTCATCTGTACACATTTACACTATAACCCCGTTTATTTGTACATCTGTACATTATAACCTCGTTAGTCTGTACAGATGTACAATATAACCCCGTAAAACTGTCAAATGTACATTATTACCTCGTCAATCTGTACACATGTATAGTAAACCTCATGAATGTGTACTCGTATACGTTATAAATTCGTTAAGTTGTACACATTTACATTATAACCCCGTAAGCCTCTTCATGTGTAAATTATAACCCCGTTTTATCTGTACACATATGCATTATAACCCCGTTTTATCTGTACACATATCGTTTATCCGTTCACAAGTACAATATTACCTCGTTAATCCGTACAACAATATAGTGAAACATCATTAGTTCATACTTTTTGTACATTATAAACTGTAAATTAAATTATTTAGTTATGCTAAAGATATTAATTGGAAATAATTTGGAAGACTTTACTCAAAATTCAATAAAATAAAATGAACAAGAAAATTCAGAGAGCTTTTTTAAAGATTTAAACACTTTAAACATTGTCCTTTTTAATGAGCATTTAACAATGTAACCCAAATGTGAACATTTGAACGTTTTTTAAGTCTAGAAAAACATAAGGTCATTTGGGGACGGTATCTCGGGGGGAACCAACGAAAGGAAAAAGTAGGAAAATGATCAAAGAAAAGACGAGATCCCCAAGTGTTGAAATGGAGGCAGCCAATCAGTTTCGGTTCCTGTATGTTCCCTAAGCAGAAAACGCAGGAAATACCCCCTCCCTTGATTCTGAAGGAGCCTCTTCCTAGAACATGCGGTGAGCTACTGCAACGGCAGAAATGGACTTAGGTTAAAGATTAAAAAAAACCATCAATCTTTATAAATGTATATAAAAAGTGTTTATAGAAGGATCGTCTCGTTAATAGTGATTATTAAATGACACTTTGCGGCCTCTTCTGCTTTGTTACTAGCTGGCTGTCCGACAGATTACTTACACATAGCATGGGGCTGTGCCTACCAGCCTCACTGCTTCAGTGACAGCGGATGCGGAAGTGGACACAAGTGCTGCCCCCACACGTGTGGCGCCTACTGCTACGACACGTCTACTGGTATATATTTATATAATATATCTGTTTAAATTGAAACCTTTACGGCGTGAAAACTGTGCTTTCATTCGTATTAGATAGAGAGACGAATACCGAAGAATGCATGACTTAATAAAGTTTATAAGTAATAATAAAACCTTTTTTTTAAAAAGTAGATAAAACTTAATAATTATAGAACGCTCACAAGATATGTATTTTGCTGATTGTTAAATTTCCTTTTACTTTTTATCAGCGGTCTCTTCTCACACCTCAGATGGCAATTGCCACACGGTAAGCATAATCTCATTCTTATCTTTAGCAAAGTATGATGTCCTGTTGACGCAAGGTGTACAATATATATATGGATATTTTCTCCCTGTAAATAATAGTTTCGCGATTTGATTTCGCCTTAAGCCGACGAACGCATTACATACGTCATATAATATACCTGTTTAACCTAGTTATCGTGCTGATTGCACATCCCAGCCTATATGATTCGGAATCTTGTGTTATGGTATAGTACATAGAGACCTCGATAGGTAACAACATGCCCGAACTAAAACGAAAATGAGTTCCAAATTTTGATGGTAACATGGTAACATGATTTCACTTTTTTCTGTCCTCGAAGTCGTTTTATCCGCCATTATTCGGTTAATCCTCGGACAGTAAAATAAGCGTTAATACGGGTTAATCATGATTTGTTTGTATATAAATTGTAGCAGGCATAAGTGTAGGTATGTAACAAGCAATGTTATCCTTTGCTGCCGGGACCTGGACAACCTTACTACAAAACGGACGACTGTCCGGAAATCCTAATTGAGTACATTATAAAGATTTTACAAATTGCTGTCCGGTATTTCCGGAATTCTAACTTAATTATTTCAACCTTCCTTACCAGTGAAACTATTATGTATATATAACAGCAATTTCACACGTAATTATTAAGTATAATAAGACAGCAGTTGTTTTCGTCGGATTTTTGCATTAGCTACATTGTATGCGCGTAATAAATATCCCGTATAAAATTATTCGCCGCCTGATCAATGTTCACATGCAGGGTAAACAGCCGCGAAAGAAAAATCAAAATATAATATAAAAAGTGTTCTACAGAACCGAGCCTTATTTACCCTTATATAGTCAATTTCGATCCAAACTTAGCCAATAGAATGTGTTACTACAAACAGACCTATTATTGGGTATTGACTATTTGTCCTCTCAAAATAGCAACTTACAGTGTAATTGCTGGACAACCTGGGCCCAGTTGTTCAAAAGGTGATAAGCTTTATCAGTGATTAGCGCAAATCTTAATATTTGTGTATCTTTAAGACACAACCATTTACTTAGTTACAACTTTTCATATATCAAATATTTAGTAGAACTAATTTACATGCAAAATTTTGAGATTTTACCTTGTATACTGACATAATTATTAAAGGTTGAAAAAATGTCGTTAAACTGTTATCAAGCTAACCACATTTTGAACGACTGGGCCCATATCTGAAGTTGTTCGATTTGTGAGTCTAGATAAGTCTGATTGTGTTCCCTTATTATCATTTTACTTAAGATCATAAATGATATCCAGCTGTCTCTCGTTAAAAACCATAAATATTTCACGTGTGAATAATAACGTTCAAATAACCTCACGAAAGCTCAGCACGAGTTAAAAGCTTAGAAAATAATTTCAAGTAGGATATATATGATATGCAAAGGAAAGATGAAAGGCTCTTATTAATATAGTTGCCTGATCTGATTACATAATATAATACTCCGTGTAATATTATATGGTGAAGAATTTAACAGATTGAAATTTACCAAAAAGGCACGATTGCACGTTGTATAGATACCATTGATTGGATATCACTTTCAGATGTTGCCCTACTATTGTGACGTCACACTTGACTTTGTACAAGCTAGGAGCAATGGAGAGAAAATTACCCTTTTTAATAATGATAATAATACATACATACCTGTATGCATTTTAAAATCGTAAATATATATGGATTATTTAATAATGTATGTATACACAGAAACCACGGAATTAGATAAGTCCGTGCAGAAACTAACGATTATTCTTATTTTTTTTCCAGCTGAGCTGCTTGTTGGGAAGGAGGAAGTAATTTCTTCAGTTGATCGATATGTGATATTTAATGAAATAAAGGCACAGCAATTCAACTCTTGATTTAACATGTGATTAGAACTAGTATAATGCATTGATATACTTCAGCCACTCTCAGTCAGTCTTACGTCTAGATGTAGAACAAGAGGTTTTACCTCAACTAGGAGGCTATAGAGACCCAGCCTGAACGGATGTCATGCTAGAAGTGGAAAGACAGGACCATAGTGACGGAGCATCAGGTCTCCGGTCTAGTTATGTAGGATTAAGGTTCATGTAAAGTCTGTTTTCAACCAAGTTACAAAAGGTCATAATTTCTTGAATTTTACCTCGATAGCCCTTATTTTGGTATCACTACGATCCTTAGGATATGAGTAACAGTATGTATTAGCTTTCAGTTAAGTTCAGTTCGTTAATATTGTTTTAATTGCATTAA
>JAUMHH010165789.1:0-16900 GCA_032359455.1 Chlamys rubida | reverse complement strand
GACGATGTCCACCGATGTTTGGGCCACTAAAGGTCATTTTAAAGAAGACGATTCCCACGGATGGTTTCGCACTAAAGGTCATTTTAAAGAAGACGATTCCCACGGATGGTAGGACCACTAAAGGTCATTTAAAAGAAGACCATGTCCACGGATGGTTGGGCCACAAAAGGTCATTTTAAAGAAACGATGTCCACGGATGGTTGGGCAACTAAATGTCATTTTAAATAAGGCCATGTCCACGGATGGTTGGGCCACTAAAAGGACATTTAAAGTGTCATCCCACTGAAACGTTTTAGCCAGGACATGGTAGTATAATCAGGCAGGTGTACCGTGCGGTGTGTAGGAAAACACTTTCCACATGGAAGCATTATTTAGGTCTGAGGAAACATCTGATATATAGGAAGGAAATTGTTCCTTACGTTAAGTTATGCATACCAGAAATTTCTCTCCTCCCTACTTGTTCGTGAAATCAGCTCCCAATATATCTAGTATTTTAAACACATGATTTAAGGTAGAAAACACAGAAAACAACTTTGACGAATGCCATTTCTACAATAATAAATTAAAACGCATAAACTAGGTAACGAATTGATGATGAATTTATCTAAGAATGACGTCACATTCATGTGTCGATGTGGATCAGATGACCGGCGAACATGCTGTACCCAGCTGGAAGCACGGGAGTGTCTGCAGATCCAAAATGGCGGACCCAGACATGGTCGCCCTCCACACAGCGAACGATGACGACCTGCGTCCCATGGTCATAGCCGTAGATGGTCGAATGGAGGCGAGCCACTCGTTTTCCCCCTTGGACTATCTCAGCGTCCAGGTTCTTGTTGTCGCCATTTGAGACAACGGTTGCCGCAAACTCGTACAACCCACTGTTGGTAAAGATACAAGTATTAATGGAGGGGCTTCGGATTTGCTGGAATATTGCAAAGAGAGAAAAAAGGTTTTCTAGCTTGATAATGATTGGTATTTTTTTCGACGGGCCACTACATAATAAACACTTGTCAGGTAATGACATTGTAATATGGATACTGACGTTCATTTTGCGTGTGTTTAACATTATTTGTGTTCAGGACAGATGCAGAACAGCATTGTAGCTATGCCATGCAATCTATCATAGCTCGAGATTCATAAGGGGAAGTGTTCTTTTCATAATTATGATGTAGGATCGCCATTTAAAGTATTTACAATAATCCAATAAAAATGTAAACAATGAAGTGGTTTTACCTGTAGGGACACGAGAAAATCCCCGTAGCAGGGTCGTATGCTTGTCCAATATTGGTGAGTACGTGGTCGAAGACGATGGTCTGCTGAGTATTTAGGTGAGAAACTCCCTGGGTAAGTTTAGCTGTGAATCCGATCTTTTGGTTTAAGTCCTGACGTTTTGCTAAAAACGTAATAATTCGTTAAAACAGTATTTTAATCAATAATCATGCAACATTATTATATACATGTAATTTCAGAAGAATTGGAAAACAAGCCTGGAGCTTATATTCATTCCTCTTATTAACTCCATAATTTTTATGATACAAAAACAAAATGATGTTTACACAAAACCGCGGTCTTGTATAATTTAAGAGAGTAACCACAAGAAATATGAAAAATAAGTCGATGCAGACAGTCGAACAAAGTACACATTTTACTGCACCATGCGGCCATTTTGACCATGTAGGAATTTTTAGTTGTACTGAAGAAACAACATTGATATGTTAAGTGGAAGAATGAATGTAGCTATTAGACTAACGTGCAGATGAATCAGTGTATGGCGTGATTTTATGACGTAACTATCCATATACTGAAATAATAACATTGGGAAATACTGCTCTGGAGCATTTCTGTCTTAACACTGGTCTGATATTAACAATTGTTTTTGTAAGATTACAATGGAAAAGTTGCTCAAAATCTAAAAAGAATAAGACTGTAGCACATTATCTTCATTTTACCTGATACACTTACTTGAGTAAAGGTGTGTATACCTTACAGATTAATCCATGTATCTTTTAATGTGGAGGACAAGACTGTAAATTAAGCAGTGTCCATTTTCATATGTTTACGTCAGTTTTACTCCCCCTTTTCGCGTCCATCTAACCTAACTAGGTTCATTAAACTTGTTTTATTATTGTTGTAAAATAACGTTTCCCAGTTTTGTACGCCCATATACTTACAGTGATTCCAATGTTTAAGCTGAACAATGCGTGTAAAAGGTTTAAACAAGACGAATGGAGACCACTGCAATTACGTCCACTATATCATTTAAAGTTCCTCGTAATTGTTTTATAGTTAAAGAGTATTGGACGTTGTGGTGTACATTGAAATATGTTTCTGCTAAAACCACACCTGTGATTTTCTTTAGCTTACGGTATCCTACCTATTATTTGTGCTATTACTTCTACTTTGTAACAGTTTCTGTACAATTATCAAAAGAGTAATGAAATTGTATAAAGTGTGCAGTTTTATAGAAAGAAATGTTAGTCCGACGTCATTCTCCAGTGTTATAGAAAGAAATGTTAGTCCGACGTCATTCTCCTTTGAAATTATTTTAAAAAATCATTGAATTATTGTTCAACACTGAAGACATGGAGCATTTGGTATCCTTAAACTTAAATGCGCAGAAAATGTATTGATATATATTGTATCTGTCACATATACTTTATTCAGTGTATATTAGTATGGTCAGTAGCAAACTAGAATATGCTTGTGAGATGTGGTGTTATGTCGAACCGCTGTGGTACATCAATTAAAAACAGAAAACAATTGATATTCAGTAGAAAAATTCTATTATTTTTATGTTTTATAGCAAAGGTTGACTCTGGTACTTTATCTCATGGACAATTCTGTGATTATTTCCTTTTAACATCTCTTTTAAAACGTAGAATGTATTTAGATGATTTGTTCCTTTTTATTTTATCTTGTGTAAACAGTATCTTTGACAGTAACTTTCTTATAAACCAAATTAGTTTCATTGTTCTAAATGGTTTCTGAGGTCAAACTGTGCGGTGCGTTTTGATGTCAGGAAAACAGTGTTTTAATACGGTGTTAGATCAATTTTAGATTTTTTCAATGTTCAGCCTGATAGTTTTTTTATGGATCATTAAAAAAGATTAAAACAGAAATTAAACATGTCAAATTTTACATGAGTGTTCATATCATATTGACTTTATTAAACGAGTTCAATAAGTTGATATGACACGAGCCTTTATATAATTCAGGTCAAAACCAAAGTACTACGATCATAGTATTGTCGTCCGCGCAGTGCAAAGTAGTTCGAGATTGTTTTTAAAAAAAATCAAAAACAGTTTTAAATGCATTGAAAATGAATTTACAAAATAAACATTTTCAAATTCAAAAAGAATAACAGTAAATATATCTTGTGGTATATTAAATAAAAGTAGTACCTGTAGTGGAGGAGGAATACATGTTCTCACGGTTTTGACTAATCGCGGCCCCTGTGGGTTTTATTACACAAGTGTAATACCATATTTATGACATGGCCGTACGACATAGTAAACTGGGTCAGTTTTGTGATTAATTGTTTTTAATCCATTCCACGTACATTTGTTTACCGATGATAATTTGTGCATCATCTGCTTATGTGTTATAATGCGCATTTCGTCTGTGATATTGTGACATATATTTTATATGCAAACTTTTGTTATCAAACATGTAACTGGGCATTTTGTCCTGTTGGATTGATATAAATAAACAAAACCAACCAATAATAATAAATATCTCACAGAGGACATTCACATACTACCACAAATCAACAAAAGATCTTCTGCCCTTGTTGTTATCATTTCGTATGGGTATGGACACTCCATTTCGTCCTCTCGCATATTTCGTCCTTATATTTGACCCTGTAGAATAGTTCGTCCATATGATATGAGACTGTAGTATCTTGGCGTTACTGATGCACTATCGCATTTTTATCATATGTGTTGACGCGGTGGTGCATTTTGTGTTGGTTTGTTGATACTGCGGTACTTTTATCTGTATTTTTACGTTAGGCTATATTTCCCATGTTTTATTTGTCATGCAATGGCGTTGTGCTTTTCATAAAGCGTGCCTAGATTCTCAAAGATTCCATCTACTTTCGCCGCCAGAAATTGTTGACACAAAGTCGTTCATAGATGTCTTCTACATACACTTATGCCTCTACAGGGAAGAGGGGCGTAACTACTTTACGAATCCTGTTGTGATCTTGACGTCCCGAATATAAAATGAGAATAAAATATAACCAAACTGAAATGGAGCATCGGCCAGGTTCGAACATGTAACATATGTTTGTATAGTAACATGTTCGATAACATTTATGTATTTGATGACAATGTCATTTCAAGCGGATATAATTGGCACATTCTCCCTAAAGCTGATATATTTCTTTGGTGTTATTTGAAAGTTTCGATATATTTTGACATAATACCAGTCGTAAGAAAACAGCGTGACAGACTTTGACTCACTGAGTGTGTTTTTGAGTTGACGAATCGACATTTCCTTGGCTCGGAGGTGGGCAGTCAGAGATTGGATTTCACGAGCTTGCTGCTCCACCACGTCTTCAGCCTTGTGCCATTCATTCTCAAGATTACCTAGCAAGTCAAATGACACTAATTCTCATTTTAGAAACATCAAAACATTAAAAACAACATACTTTCATACATAATTAACACATAGTTGAAATGAAACCACGAGTATTGACAGTACTGATAATTTGAAACATTATCGAATACGGACCTAAAATATTTCGTTAATACACTTAAACAATACTTTTTCTTTTATACATTATTTGCATTTAACAATGTTTTTCATTTTCAAAATGTAAAATAGAATTGTTGTCTTTTTTAATCAGAGAATTGCCTGTAAATAATATTACCGAATCGTTTTCTAGAAACAAAGACATAAATAATAAAAAATCCTTAATGAAGAGCTTGTGGTGTGAACACTTACCAAGGCGTTGATGCAGGTCGGATGAACTGCAACTGACAGAGGACAGAATTGTCAGAATTCCAAATAATACCAGCATGATGATCACCTCCTTAGACAGCTATGTGGGACAGTCTAACGTGCAGGCGATAAGTAATTGGAACAAGCCTCTTGCCCACTGATAAGACAGGCACATCACATTCTGGTTTTACACCTGACTTATTGTCCAAGAACTGTCAACAATTAGAATGAAGTGGTTGATTGTCCTAACACTTGTTGTTGTAGTGCGCTGCCAGGAATATGGAAGCCGGGTAGGTAAGTTAACCTTTGTTACCAATATTCATGTCTTCGCCGTGACTAGTATCGGCTAGTTCCTTAGGATACTCAGCTTTATAATTACATAAGCTATAGAACAGTATGAGGACCACGCGGTGAAACTTCTCATAGGAACACACTCTAGGTGGATGAAACCGAGGATCAATACAGGTATAAGTCGCCACTCAGCTCTAGCTGAGAATCCACGAGAATCCACGATCGACGTGCTGTTAACAATTCTTTTTTATTGCATTGAATATTCATCTATGAACGGAGGCGGGCCTAGATTCTCAAAGATTCCATCTACTTTCGCAGCACAAAATGTTTCCTTTAAAGGAAATGGTTCATATATTATCAAATATCTCCAAACATTTAATCTATATAATGAGTGCATAAATGGGTGTGAGGAAGAGGCGACGTAAACACAAACGTTTATAATTACATGATTTCTATGACCTACTCTTAGGGAAAAAGGCCTGCTGTTTATTTCGGCATTAATAGCAGGGGTTATTTATTTATCTACAATGAATTTACCTTTATTTATATATTCATTTTTATCTACAATATGTATTTTCCTCTATTACAGCAAATATCTTTTTTGGAACACGTCTATACCGTTCACCCATTCCTTTCTATACCATGTTTACTGATTAAGAATATATATTTATCAATCAGTCATTGTTTGCCTTCAGACGCCTTAGAACGAATGCTCCAGAAGGTGCAGGCTAAGACAACACACCAGAGCAACGTCATCGAGGTTCTGAGACAACAGATAGAGGCGGTCGAACGATCAGAGGACAACCTAAAGAACGCTTTATCGGGTACGACGAAATATAAATTGAGAAAATAAGATGACACTTACAAAACTAATATGATTTCGCAATTAATATTGAAACGGTCGGAATATTCAAATCAGAGAAATAGACATTGACGAAATCAAATCAGAGTTAACTAAAACTTAGCGAGACATTTGCATTATTGGTATTCTTAAAGAATAAACTCGAAGGGATAAGCAGTGTACAGAAAATGTGTATGACTGTAGTGCTATAAAATTGTATCTTAATTATTATAATGGTACTCAAAACGATTTATTATACACTTGTATTTGTAATTTATTTGCTGGAAATTTTACTCCATTTTAATAAAAAAAAACACTGCATATTATTAACAATTGCGCAAAATAAATCACAAAACAATCGTTCTTTTGTTTAGTTATTAGACCTGTTTCATATAATTTCGTCTGCAGGCATGTTTACTATAATTTAGTTTGTAGATATTTCTGATATACGTATCTTATTTACTCTCTTAGACTCTTTAAATTCCTTTAAATTCACTGGTACTTATTTTCGAAATTGTGTATCAGAAATCTCGAAAAGAAAAATAACTTATAATTATGCGTATCCCAATACAGGTACACATCCATACATACTGTTAGGATGAAATATTTAATCCCCCATCCCTCTCCAAATCTTTTCAGAATTTTTGTTTTGCAATATACATATATTTATCCTTAATTGTTTGTTTAACAGTTG
Source organism: Chlamys rubida (assembly GCA_032359455.1). NCBI lineage: Eukaryota > Metazoa > Mollusca > Bivalvia > Pectinida > Pectinidae > Chlamys > Chlamys rubida. The sequence goes on along the minus strand of JAUMHH010165789.1, from coordinate 10,127 downwards.
AGAAGCGAGCGGCAGGCGATCCTGTCGTAGCTTTCACGGCCACCCGACATGGGAACCTCACCCATATACCAATCTACCACACCATAGTGTTTGAGCAGGTCGGTGTGAATGAGCACAATGCCTATAACAGCAATACTGGGGTGTTTACGTGTCCTTACGACGGCTTGTACGAGTTTGCTTCCACTATTGTTTCAGCAGGAGAACAAAACAACCTCAATTTCCAGGTATGTTGCAAATATCTTATAATAATCTTCATGAAGCAGAAACGCTTACCCTCCCGGAACACATGGTCTTATTATCTCCGTCTTTTTCAACGGTCGCCGTGTACAGCTTTCTTTTGTTAATACTTTGGCCTAGTTTTGGCGACTTTTAGTTCTAAGGTTTACTGCTACAACGGGGCACTTTTGTCTTCCTTTTGTTCTTGAGATCATTTATTCTAATTAAAAGCGTAAAGTTTTATTCATTTCCATCAAGAAAATGTCGAAATATTGGTAAATATTGTATTTGGAACATCACAAGGAAAATTATTTGGTTTGATGTAATTCCTCTGTCAAATAGACATTTTCAAGTATGAAAAGGATTTCCAACCGCATAAACACACACGGGACAGCATGCACATTACAGTCGATACGAATCTACAGAATCATGGTTACCCGCAAAACTGTAAGCAAAGCTAGGCATCGTTAAGTAAGCATGAGATACAATAATGCATTTGTTTTTCAGATGATGAAGGGATCCGCTAGCATCGCCTTTCTCCACGCCACCCTTTACGAGTACGACATGGGTACACAGGTTGCCGTCACACACTGTGCTAAAGGTGAACAGGTGTTGATCAGGCAGGCCACTAATTCTCGATTCGGTCTACCGGGAGATTTCTGTACCTTCTCCGGCCATCTCATTCATATGTACTAGTGTCAAAGGCTGACAATAAATTATGATCATTGAATAAAACGTTATGTTGTGTATTTATATGATCAATAATATACATATGTATTATATATATATAAAAAAATATTATCATCATATCTTATGTGCCAAACAATTGAATACTAGTAAGTGACAAACATGTCAGAAAGCCATAATAAAACTTCTGTTACTTAGTATCTAATATATCCTCACTATCTGCAGTCCTATATACTTATCCCACTATCAACAAATGTAATAATCACACACACACACAACTTTTATGTAACGGTTCCTTATCTAAATTTAGTATATTGAAATGTGCGTTCAACGCAAAAGGGAAAAACACAAGAGCAATAATTCTAAAAATATTTGATAAATCCTTTTCAAAAGTAAAGTTAAATATAAAACCCATTTTGCAATTAAGAAATGAAGAACTACAGGAATCGAATTCATGATACACACACTACCAAACCGTAACTTTACTAGTGACGTTATAAATGTGCAGTTTCAAAATGAAAGATAAAAAGTATGAAAAGGTTTAAAAAAAACTATACGCCAGAAAACTTTCGATTGCTTCATAGATTATTACAAATGAAGTGGTACCGTTCATAACGTTAAATGTGAATAATATAAATACATGTGTGAAATGTGCATGTTTGTTATATTGTGGAATTTTAACTGTGTAAATCAGGCATAACACCATTTACCAGGTATAGTTTCCGGTGTTCACGAAGCTGCCTTCCGAGGCCATACTCTTGCATTTCCTTTCAAAATTAAATTAGAAATTTTCATATGGTATTCATATCGTATATATATATATATAATAAAAACTGCCACCTTGCAGTACTCCGTCAAGGGGCCAGAACCTACCACATTCACACGTTGTTAGAACCGTAAGTACAAGACACATTTTGAGTGGCATTTTAGCTTTATATATAAACTTACGACCAATCTGGAATACAAGTAGCGCTCTACATGAAACAAAGAACTATAATTAATCAATATTAACATTAAAGTCTTTAACGCATGTAAGAATTTATGTAACATTAGACACATCTAATAAAAGAAAGCATATGTCACAAAATGTAAAATATTACATACATCGAGGAATCCTCGAATTGTTGAAACTAACGGCCTTTATGCACCTCCCATTCTGTTGTAACAGTAGGTGAGACCAATTCTGATTTCCATTTGTTGGCCCCTAGCATCACCAATGAGTCCCAGAAAGAATTCAATTTTGACAAACTATCAATTAGCAGATTGTATAGGGGCAATTATGGCATACTATTAGCAGATTGTATAGGGGCAATTATGGCATACTATCAATTAGCAGATTGTATAGGGGCAATTATGGCATACTATCAATTAGCAGATTGTATAGGGACAATTATGGCATACTATCAATTAGCAGATTGTATAGGGAAAATTATGGCATACTATCAATTAGCAGATTGTATAGGTGCACGTGTATGTCTTATGCTCATCTTTCTAAATTCAGTTAAATGCTTAAATAATGTGTGTTGCAGAATATATATGTTAAATATACACCCAATAAGATTTGGGCATGGTACTTTATATCAGAACGAATTACGTCACCATTATTGCGGTTAGCTATGCAGGCCGAAATATCAATACACGTGAATTCATTTCTCGCTGTTTAGATAAATATGTTTCGGTATTGCCAGAGCTGTAATGGGGCGCCAGGTTTACCAGGCCGCCGTTTGAGTTTTTAACAAATGCATGCATTGTTTACATAAATAAAACTTCTGAGACAGTTTTTGTAGCCGGCTGACATACTGTATACCGGGAGGTTTTCGTTATAGTTTGATTATTGCCCTCTGTAATGAACGCGAATGTACCATTACAGCGAACATTTGAAACAACTCTATATACTACGTAATTAAATGTGAAGGGTGAATTGAGTATATGGCAAACTGACATTTACTATCGAAGGGCGATAATTTGACCTGGGAAACATTTCCTGGTACTCAGTAGGTATAACAATTGATACAACAGGAACATTGTGACGTATGATGCAGTCAACCGAAACATATATTCTATTATATATTTATTTAAAAGTTAACAATAAGTTATGAAAAAGGGAACTGACTTTGGGAAAATGTGTTTCCATTTTATCAAAAATGAAGCATCTTGACTCAATAATTTACAAAATGGCGGTGACATATCACAGTTGAAATAGGGTTCCCTGTGTAAGTGTCATCGAGCGGTGAAGTAATAAATATACATATTTAGGTTTCTACCGTAAATCAATGCATTTGCGAATTTATTTTTCTTTTTGCAAGTTATGTCTGTCATTATCTGACATTATTATTATATTTATTACCACAATATTAGTTTTGCACATTCATCAATATACTGAATGACCTTTTAATTAACTTTAAAGTCCATGGTAAAGCTTACATTTTTTGAAAAGATTGACACCTCTCTGTATAAAGATATAATTAAATTTCAACTTCTGACGGTTTCTGTTGAAAAATGACATTATTGTAAGCCAATGGTGTCCCTCCCCCTAATTAGAAGCATTATTTGCTTATGTTAACGAAACGTAATGGTGCAATCGTGATGTAGATAGTCCTGACCAACTTGGACTGGTATTGATAGCTCAGTATGTCGTGAGAAACAAGCCAAGGTTATTACAATCCTAACTTTGTGATCGGCATTATCATTGAGGTTGCCACACAAACGAGACACTGTTTGACCTCGTCGTTAGTAAGGCGACTATCCCATTTCATAAAGGATATCTGTCCTACTGAAGGATAGTATCCAGAAAAGAAAATATTTCCTATTCATAGGTACAATTGCAGTTGTACGGGGATTCTTTAGGCAATCCCAATAACAATGACGATTACCAAGTGATGTTAAAATATTAAACAATATTTCAAAATAGTTTCCATTTTATGTGACATTTAAGAAACTCGTCCCTAAGTTTCGGTTATGTTTACCAGAGCCTAGCTAAAACGTAAACTCATTTCACATAAACTGGTATAAAAACAATTGTATTATCCTATATTTATTGTATACGCTATGAGATATATAGTGCCAAAATTACACCTATTATACAGGTACTTTATTGTGACGTCACAAAGAAAAATACGAAGATGTCACAAAACCTTGATAAAGATAAAGCTTTTTTTTCAGAAATACAAATTTTTATAAGATATGGAATCGAACACGTTTTGGTTGAGCATGTGATAATAATCACAAAACCAAGTCCATTCTATCTAACGCATCAAGCTCGTTTAAACAAATGCAGATGAACTTTGTAATGCTACATATATATCAGTACAATATAATGAGACAAATACGTAAGGAAGGGGCGTCCGTAATTTAGTTTAGTTTAGTATTGTTTAACGTCCTATCAACAGCTATGGTCATTTAAGGACGGCCTACTGTTCATGAAACTTGTGCCCAATCCCTTTGCTGTATGTATACGTATGGCAATAAAATATGTTTAAACGAAGACAAATACGTTAATTCTGAGAAAAACAAAACTGCATTATTTTTTGCCGAAAGCATACTCCCTATCACTTAAGCACTGCTTTATTATTTTCCTCACACGATATTCCATAGAATAAACCGCAGTAGGATCGAGAGGGTTTGAGGAAGTAAGTTTATATTACATCTGCTTGAATCAAATCTTCGAAAGTAACGTATAATGTTGTCTGTTTGTTTAATAAGTATATTTCTTAAGTACACTATATAGAAGCTGCATGACATCAACCCACACAATATAGATTCAAAGTAGATTAGGAAAGACAATAACAGGAACCGAGGCGACACCAAAACAACAAAGGAAAGTCGTGACTTATCTATCTGTCCTGATAAAAGGACAACCGACTAACACAATTCCAGTGAGAACAACGTCTGGCTTGCGAATAGATAAGGTTGGAGTATAGTTTACGCTTGTTACTTATGTTGACAAACATGGCGGTCTCTGTGAAGCATGCTTTCGCCTGGACAATATTCATCCTCAGCTACGGCCAACTGATTGCAGAGGATGACACAGACACTCGTATTGGTGAGTGCATTGTACCGTTATTACACGTGTTTCTACAATACATTCAATATTTATCGCATACAAAATATCGCAGTATATACATGTCTCACAAATATAAACAGTAAATTATATATCTTTCATTCATAAATTGAATCGTTTTCGATATTAAACAGAAAATGTTATATAGATTATATATTATTAATACATAATTGAACTTATAAATCATAACTTGATCATATATCTTGACATAGCCTATATATTTATCACACATTTATTAACAGCAAATTAAATCTTTGTCACGTATCTGCAGTAAATTAACTATTTCTTTTTGTGCATCTACAAGATACTTTAAATTCCTAATGTAGCGATTGTGATTTGCATAAGCGCAACAATGCACTCTCATGTTTTGGTCGACTCAGCGAGGTGAGAAAATTGGATGGGAAACCTGAAAAGATTGCTCTGGAACTTTGTCCTTTATTCTAAACACATTGAAAGCCAAATTGTACACGAGATATTTTAAGATATATATCAACATTAAGAGCAATTATGATCAGTTTGCTTCGGGTATTTTAATCTACAATAAAATCTACGCCTAATGTTGTATATTTGTAGCTGATCTCGAGACCCTGGCAGCAAAAGTAGAATTTTCTGCATACACAAATGCAGATCAATTGGATAATCTTAAACTTCGAGTCCAGGAACTTCAAGATGGTACAAAAATGGACGGGATAAAAGGTAATATACGTTTTAATTGATTGCAGTCTCAGGTGTATTTGTTATTATCTTTACAATGGAAGTTTAAAATTATTTTTGACCTTTTTCGCGATTTAAAAATGACTGCAGTTAACGTTACCATTTGGAATGATGATGGCTTTCCTATTTGTAAAACACAAATCAGTATCTTTGATGCTACAAGCCTCAGTTTCTCAAGTGTTCCTGAAGATAAAGGAATTTTCCATTTTGAAAAACATTTTTGGAGTTCAGGTAAAAACTTTCATGAATTCATTAATGCTTTCCGTGAAAATCATAAGATTCCCTATCCCACAGAAGGAAACACTTAAGAATCACCCTATTGTTACCTTAGTTTTGCTTATCACTGTAGTGCACGGGACAGGGACATACCGCTAATCAGAAAGCTCAGAGGGTTAGAGCAACAGAAAGGCTATTTGAGGTCCCGAATTGGAATCCCAGTCTGGCTTAATTAGTTGCATTTCTCCCGTTGTTTTCATTTTTCATCATTATTGTTTTTTCAAAGAAATTTGCAAGGAATCGGTAATATTTTAGAAATAGTTAGTTTAAGCTATTGCTATGTAGGTAATAAATATATAATGTTGACAATTTATAGTCAAAAGTTTTGGCATTGGTACAGGGTTCATTCGTTATACTGGGGCTTTGTATTAAAAAAGGAAATGTTGAATTGCTATGTATTTGAAAATTATTTAATCACAGTTATAATCATATATCGCCTTTTCCCTTTCGTTTTCAGTGAGACAAGTGGCTGATCCAAACATCGGCTTTGATGCCCGAGTGGTCGCTTTAAAACCTCATTATGTCGATCAGCAGACAATTGTATTTAACCGTATACAGGTCAACCAGGGTGGTGGCTACAGCAACACGAGCGGCCGGTTCACATGTCCCCAGCACGGCCTATATCAGTTTGCAGCAACTATTCCGTCCCAGTTGAATGGTACCATTGAGTGTGAAATGGTCATGGACAACGTTCAAATTGGACGTTTTATGGCCAACGAACCGGGCTTTGATCAGGCGACGCAGGTAGTAGTTCTTGAATGTAGGATCGAACAACAGGTATGGATCCGACATATTCGTGGAGTGCACGATACAGGAATCCTGTCCGCAAGGCACCACTTCCCGAGTTTTAGTGGTCATCTCATATCTTCATTATAAATAAAGCCTATGTCCAGCCTAGCCTGAAAATATTTTTGTTGTTGAACGGATATATAGATCTTGTAGAAGACAAGGTTGGTTTGGTTTCGTTTTATAGGTTTAGCATCCTAATGTCATTTAAAGACGCGACTCCATGTGCGTAATGCATGCGTATATGTGTATTTTCCTCCTAACGACATTAAAGCTACCTTGCTGAAATATGATTCCTAAGGCACCAAAACATAGTATTCCATCCGGTCACATTGTACTGACAATGGCCGTTGCAATCACCCTTGATGCCGAACGTTAAGCAGGGAATATCAACAACCATCTTCAAAGACATGAGTATGTCCCAGCCTTGGGACACAAATTGGCAAACGTTTAACACTAAGGCCAATTTGAGATATTGTCAAGCAAGGTGCTAGGAAACGAAAAGGTTGTCAGAAAGTAAGTCCCATAATAGATACTTGTTGATTTGTATACCCCCTGCAACGAAGTTGGGGGTGGTTTGGTTATACTAGAATCAGCTTGTCTGTCCGTCCGTCTTGCCGTAGAAAACGTTTGTCCGGGCAACTCCTTCTAAAGTAATGAACATTTCAACGAAACATTCCAGATATGATAAATACTACCTGAAGTTATGCATCCAGGTATATGTTTGTTTCATTCTGACCCCCTTTTTTACGAAGTTATGACCCTTTGTTGAACAAATCCTGAAACGTTTTGTCCGGACAACTCCTTCTAAAGCTATGGATCGATTTCAACGAAAGTTTACAGATATGATAACTACCACCTGAAGTTATGCATCCAGGTATCCTTTTTGTTATTCCGACCCTCTTTTTTTACAAACTTATGGCCCTTTGTTGAACAATCCTTGTCCGGACAACTCCTCCAAGACTACGGGCCTCTTTCAACGAAAGTTTTCAGATATCATAACTACCACCTGATGTTGTGCATCCAGGTATTATTTGTTCAATCTGACCAACCTTTTTTTACGATATTTGTTGATAAATATTTGTCCAGACAACTACTCCATAACTATGGGGCCAATTTCAACGGGAGTTTTCAGATATAATAACTACAACCTGATGTTGTGCATCCAGGTATTTTTTTCCAACCCCTTTGTTATGGAGTTATGGCCCTTTGTTGAAAAAATCCTTGTGCTGACAACTTCTTCTAACCTACTGGGCCAAATTCAAAGAAAGTTTACAGATATGGTAACTGCCTCCTGACGTTGACGTAGTACATTTTAATTCCGACCATTTTAAGACTGGTTCATCTGGGCTAACCAGACTTGGTTTGCAAGCAAATTGTGGCATTGGGAGGGAGTACAGGAAGTATTTCAGTGACCTATATACTTAAATAAGTGTACAGCTCAGTGAATAAAGAAAGCATTACTGTTGGGAGACTGGATTGCTTTGCAATCCTTTGCCTTAGTTAGCCTTTAGCTTACAGTTATGGTTTTTATAGGAGCGGGGGTATGAGTTAGCCTTTGGCTTACAGCTCTCATTTTGTTCAACCTGCGGGTGTTGAAGAAAACTAAACTAAGTATCCTTTTTAGCCGGCCGCTAGTAGTCGTGCAAACACAGCTAGTTGGACTGGAACACTCCGGGGCAGGCCAATCACATTTACTTCTTCATGTTTCCAACAAATTAGTTTATGAATTCTTGTAACGGATATTCCGTTTATATTTGAAGATATCTTTGCCTTACATTTGCAATTGAAAGGGTATCGCTTTATTTTGAAATAATGACATGTAAATTAAGTTGTAAAATTTGGGCAGTTGAATTAACCCTATTAACACAAAAGATTATGTTCTCATGTAAATGAAAGCACTATTAAACAAGAGGCCCAAGGGCCTTAGCGGTCACCTGAGTTATATCATAGGTACTGGTAGCTTTATTTTATTGTTTAGATGTGATGTGGAAATCAGCATGTAAACTAAGTGAAATACAATACTTGATCATGTCATCAAAGGATAAGAATTTTAAAATATTGGTTAATGTTCCCTTTGGGGCCCCGCCCTAGCCCCTGGGGATGGGGCAGGAATTCCATATATATATATATATTCCAAATACCCTCATCCACCAAAGATGATTCTCACCAAGTTTGAATAATTTTCTGTTGAAAATGGATGAAATATACCCAAAAGTGTTATTTCCCTATATATGATATAGTAAACTTTAGCCCCTCCCCAAGGGGGAACAGATGGCTCAGGGGTCCTGGAATTGACAATTTCAACAAAGCTCATGATGATCTTTCTATCCATGCACTGAAATTGACTGTATTACCTCTGCGTCTGGAGAAGAAGATTTTTGAAATATTGGTAAATTTTCCCTTTGGGGCCCTGCCCTGGCCCCTAGGGTTGGGGTAGGAATCCCAATTTTCCAATTTAAATCTATCGTCCTCCAAGGATGATTCTTACTAAGTAAGAATAATTTCCTACAGAAAATTGTCAATATATACCCAAAAGTGTTGTTTCCCTATATAAACTATAGTAAATTTCACCCCTCCCCAATGGAGAACGGATAGCTCGGGGGTCCTGAAATTTACAATTTCAATAAAACCCCTGATGATCTTTCCATCCATGCAGAGAAAATGATTGTAGTACCTCTGAGTCTGGAGAGGAAGATTTTTGAAATATTGGTTAATTTACCCTTTGGGACCCCATTCTGGCCCCTAGGGTTGTGGTAGGAAGCCCAATTTTACAATTTAAAACTATCGTCCTCATTACCATGTAATTGAATCACGTCAGCAATTAACGATACAGTAAGATGTAAGTTGATTCTTTAGCAAGATATTAATTTAAAAAGGTAGATATAATGTCTCAGTGAAATATTTTTATGATTATAAAGTGTTATTCACAATATATCTCTGACATCTAAACAAACAATTCTAATATATTGAATAGTGTAAGGTTTCCTAACAGACGAAAACCTTCGTTTGTACGTGCTGATACATATGTAACTTACTTCCCTTTACGGACGGTGCTTAAACATAGACAGATAAAAATAGAACAGATGTTTGCTTAAGCAAACTGCTGTGGTAACATTATACCGATTTCCCGGAACTCCTTGGAATTAACCTGTGTTATTTACTATTTAAGAACTTTTTATAGAATATGAAAAGAATGATTTAATGCTCTTTGCCGTTTTCGCAACTTTATTGATGTTCCCAACATTGTTCCAGATTTATGTTTCAACCTTGATATTACGATATATAGTGTACAAATGCTGCTGTGTGCTGCGTGTGATTGCTTAAGCAAGAAGACGTCATTTTAGTACAGTTGTTTCAGTGGTGTATACAGATATTCGTATGCATC
>JAUMHH010165788.1:0-34263 GCA_032359455.1 Chlamys rubida | reverse complement strand
ATTGACAGACAGGTAGGTATCAAGGACAGACAGGTATGCATCAAGGACAGACAGGTAGGTATCAATGATAGACAGGTAGGTATCAAGGACAGACAGGTAGGCATCAATGACAGAGAGGTAGGCATCAAGGACAGACAGGTAGGTATCAAGGACAGACCTGTAGTTATCAAGGACAGACAGGTAGGCATCAATGACAAACAGGTAGGCATCAAGGACAGACAGGTAGTTATCAAGGACAGACAGGTAGGCATCAAGATCATTTCTTGTTCAGCAAATCTAATGAAATGTGTTCTATGTAAAATAACCAAATTGAATTACCTTTATTGATTTTACTCCTTGATATAATATCAAGAACATAATTATATAACTTATGCATTTACTACTGTGTATTAAATATGTGTGATAGTATATATCTAATGTTTAGTAAAAGTTGTGCACAGTTGTGCAGATACAACGTTCATAAAATGCTTTTGATGTGTATACCCCTTTCTACAAATTGTACTAATATACTTTTGCAGAAACAACTACAGGACCGGTGTTAAAACGTGGATTAAGAAAACTATGGATGCTTACAAAAATCTGATTATGTATATTGAACAGGTAAGATATTTTTGTTCTGCCTATTTTTTTCTGGAAATAACATCTCATGAAAGATGTATATTGTCATAAAGATACAGTACAAACGAATGGGGTTCAAGTTGTTCCTCATTAACAAAGCTCTCTCTCCAATTAACATATATATGTATGAAAAACCCCATATCATACAAAGCTGGTTTCCAATAAACTTAGCTTATTTGTGAGAAATGCTTCAAATTTCGTTGCCAAGACTAAAATTAACATTAAGTAATAACATGTAATTATATAGCTGGTTAACAAACATAATGTGTATGATATACGTGTACGATATATAGCATTTCGTCCTGTGAATGTACAATCTTCTATCAAATATGCGGTGATATAATTGGCGAAAGTCCTATTATGAGTGTGAATATACGTATAATTGTATTACTAATTATAGACTCGTTAACATAATGAATAGATGTTTTCCCGTTACAATGGTTATATGTCTACAGACTTACATGAGGCATCTCCGTACTGGGTTAGGCGTATGTACCTGGGAGAATGGGCGAGAGTTCTACAGGGCAGCATTAAAATGGCACCTCACTACAGATATAACGCCGCGACAAGTCAATGACATCGGCATCAGGGAAGTGAAAAGAATCAAGGAGAAAATGACGCAGGTATGTTTTGTACGATACAATTGTGTATTCATCCGAACTCTATGATTTTCCCTGAAGACGTTATTTTTTTAACTTCATTGACTTTGGACATTCATATGCGTTACAGTGAATTCGCTCAATATAGGGGAGGGTGGGTCGACGTCACGAAAGAGGTATGCGTACCGTTATGTTACTAAGTCTGTTTCATTTAATGTGTTTGCTATGTCATTGAAATGATGGTATCAATTCTATCACTGGAACGGTCCAGCTGAATTACTGCATGTACTTCATGTCTTTCAGTTGTTCACTCATGCTTTTGACTTTTTATTTCGTGGGTAGGTCTTACGTCGCACAGGATTTAGGGGAACCATTCGGGAATTTACCACCTCCATCAAGGGTGACCCTAAATATACAGTTAGCAGTACGGTGAGTTTAGATATTCATAGATCTATTTCCTATTAGATATTAAATTGTGTTTAGATATATTACGAACTTTAATTGATAATTATTTGCAGATGGTTTCATGTTTTCGCTTCTATTCGTTAATGAACGTGTACTTCAGTGAGCAAATTTATGCTCTTGATTCTTTTATCACCTAATGCTTGACTTTAAAGGACTTGGGGCGTTATGGGTCATTTTTGGCCTCATAAAAAGTAAAACATTTAACAATTTCTTTTATAAACATCATATTGGTTAATTGGGGCTATCATTCTTGGTGCATATTTGTCCAATGCGCATGCGTAGATGCCCTACCGTAGCAACGAAATTGCGTTGCTATGCAGAAATAGCAAAAACATAGCGTTTTTGGACAGCTAGCATGCAGAAATGAAAGCCTCCGCATGTGACAAACAAAAAATCCTTTCTGCGAATGAACACTAGTACACTGTATTACGATGTTTTAACATGTGAAATATTTTTTATTTGTTGCATGTGGAGGCTTTTAAAAATCGAAGTGTGTTTCGTGTATTTCCTTCAAAATTGCCTATATTCAACCAAATAGCGCAAAACATTTCCTATGCCATATCTCCTAAACCAGTTGTCTGGTTCTAATGAATTTGAATGAATTCTAATGAATTTGAAATTTCGTATGTGCATACGTCATTTATTCCAGATTACGAATATAACAACTAATTCACAATCCTCGATGAGGCCGACAATGACCTTAATGCCCCCAGTCCTTTATTACATTTACACATTTTACCGTCAGCAATGATACCTTTTGTATTTTCACAAAGTTAGTGTATTTATTGCACTTGAATACATTATTTTGCGTTATTACTTAAAAGTGTGTTTCCCGAAGATGGAACACAATTTAATTTGATCAACACAAGTGTAACGACGCCAATTGTGAGAAATGTTTGTAATTTTTATATCTTTCTTTTCAGCAATCAATTTTAAATTTGTATAGAGATATTATCAAAGACAAAATTGTGCCCGTCCTTCCGAGATTGTTTAAAGATATCCCTAAACTGCCAATAAGGTAAGAACTTAAATTCATATTTTACTGGTATATTTCGACTTATGTCGTTTGTCATTGTATCAGTCATATGCATTACATATACAATATATTCTTACATGATATAGTGTAGTGCATGTAATGAATATTCATAAGCTATTTAAAGCTTTTGGAAATGTACAAATACTTAAAGAAGACACAAACAACTGCCAAATGTCTATTATGAAGATTGTTGTAACAAAAGGAAGACATAAAATAACTTAAGGATCTCCGTACCACTGCCAAAAACATTTACCTGCATGACAACAATAAAAATGATATATCATGTAGCTCAATAAGTTTTTCTGAAAAGAGGCAAACATCTTGCTGAATTTTAATGAAAAAACGATAAAGATGAAATAAAAAAAATGATATCAAAAACGGAATAAAAATGCAATGTAGTTAAGGCTGGAATTGGTGACCTGGACCTGTGATCACAATACACCTAACAAATTGAGCAACTTGATCAGTGGTAGTTCTCGGCCCATATCGACATTATTTATTTTCAAGATATAGTTAATGGGAGAGATCGTATTCATGAAAAACATTAAATTCGCCAGTGTTTTTTGCCTTAAGTTGGAAAGTGATACTTCGCGGACCATTCAATTACAAATTCTTTTCAAAACAGAGTATATATTGCTGTGATATATTATGATAATGATATCATGTATTTTATTGAATGTATTAGATAACAGTTTTTCTCTGGTCTATATTCTATAGGGTAGCACCAAGCCTTAGCGATGGTATATTTGCTGGCTATGAGGCTGGGTCTAAAGATGGGTTACAGCCGGCGGTGTTTTACGTGAATCTCTTCCGACCTACTGATGTGTATGTATTGCCTATATTAGACGCAGTGTCATGTGTTGACTGTTTAGCTAACATGACATCTAAAATTCCTAGTTTTTGCACTGACACCTTTAATGTTAGCATAACTGTCGTATATTGCTATCTATATTGTGTCATATTGTGTCATCAGTTGCAAATACATTTATTAACGATATAAGAAAACAAAAACGTGCTTGCTTCTTACCAATGTGGTACAATATCATTTTTAATTTCACATAGTATTGATGAAGTTAATCAAGAACTGTTTCAGCTAGTCTCTGTCGAGTTAATATTTACACCAGTGGTCTGACTTCTCCTATATTTTCTACAGTTAAAGTCTCAATATCATCTTGGACTCTATGACGACATGTTTATCGTCTTTGCTCTGACATTGCTATTTGTCAATACGCGAATATTACGTAATTTTATATGTCAATGCTAAAGTCATGTGGTTAATGAAATTATTATCTCTTTCAGTATTGTTTGTTGTTCACGTTACTCACATTAAGTTTCGAGGTACAAAAGCTGTATAACATGTAGTTAACTGATATTTAAATGTATTTCAGGTCAATCCCAGATTTCATACCAATAGCGCTGCATGAGACATTGCCAGGCTACCATCTACAAGTAAGACGAAACCGACTTTTTCATAAAGAAATGCGTTCAACACAGCACGCTTTAATAGCTTTGTATGTAATAGTATCTGTCATCATCTTTCGGAAATGATGATATACTGTACGCATTTGTTTGGCATACATACTTATTTTATAAGAAACATTTTACTTTATCTCGGACGCTATGATAGCTTATTATATACATACTTCTGAACTGACCTGAGAGTGTTAACTGATGTCTATGTAAAACCTGGGTCATGCCTTGCAGAGGTCGAGCCAAGCAGTAGCGCAGTTACCCCTATTCCGTAAGCACAGTAAAGGAAGCTTTAAGTATTACCAAGTTCCTTTCGACTTCCCCGATTACAACGTGTTTGCTGAGGTAAGTTAGTTTCTTTCTCTTTACATGCTTTTTGATTTTGCCAATTCTTGTGACAACAATTGTAACAGAACGCAATGTTTGACAATATTCACTAAGTCTGCTATATTGCTGACGTAGACCTCAAATGTGGAGTCCACTTTTGACATTAGGAACTACTGCTGTATACTGATCATAGTATAAATTTCCCCAGAAATCATTTTCAGATAGGAGCAAGAATTCCGAATTAGACAGCTAACATTTGTTTGATTCCTGAGCTAATATGTTAAGGTTTCTTACTGAATAATATGAAGATAATGATATTGTATTGAAAGTCTTGACAAACATAATCAGTATGTTGTGAATGTTTTTTTGTGATATCAATTACATGTATGTTGAGCTAATATATCGTTTCAAGATTAGCCTAATCGTAAATGTGCGTTGATTTCGAAGGTTTCATAGCATAACCAGCGTTCACAGTGTTTTCATATTCCTCATGCAATCTAATCTTTGAAGAATAAATATGAAAAATTAAAAAATGAGTTATGGACACGTAAACCTAACATATATTGTGTGTGTCCACAAAGGGTTGGGCTCTGTACGCGGAAGCCTTGGGCGAGACGATGAGGCTATATAAAGATGACTACTATTTGTAAGTAGACTTAGTCATATATTGATAAAATACCATTTATGAAATTCTAAAATAGGTAGGTGTGTCAGACTAATATTTAGAATAGGAATTCATCCTTTAAATGTTATTGATTGCATTTCAACATAACTCGCATTCTTTTTATACGATTCGTTATAAAGAACAAATTGTCAATCAGCTTATTTTGGTCAACGACAACCATGGTTATCTCCCTTTCACCATTATGCTGAGAACTGATGATGGTGTCACTAAAATATCAAACATTCATGGTTTATTAATAATGTTTTCATTATGTCAGAATTTCCAATGTTCTTCTTATATTTATTTTTATTTTGTTATTAAGACTGGGACGATACAGCTCTGAACTTTTCCGCGCATGCCTACTGGTTGTTGATACGGGTATTCACTATTACAGGTAAGCGTTGTTGTGGTAAATAAGACTATTAGGAAAACGTACAACGTAAAGGAACACGTGTCTTCAGGTTTTCAGTTCATGTTATTACGATGTTTTACATGTAAAACAATTATTGATTGACAGTTGTTAAATGTAGCTCCGGCATAATCACATTTACAAATTAAATTGTTTTATAAATGTTTTACGTAATTGGATCCTTATTGATAAACAGGATTTCCATTTTGTAGGAATTTGTTCGCGGTTAGTCGGGAATGGATATATCAAGAGACAATTGTAGTTATAGGAGATTAAAAAACACTTTCAGCATAATTTAACACCAAATTACTTATGAACATCAAGTATTCCATGTACACTTGTTGATTTTCCAAAAATGATGCAAATTTTGGCGGCCATTTTTTTAGGTGGCATTTCGACCCCTTTATCCTAAAAACTCAGCTTGGTAATTGCCATTTTCAGATTCAGCACCCTTTAATTCAATAAAAACAAACCCTGTGATACCAAATTCAACTAAGACATGCCCAAAGAAATATATTTTTCCGAAATATGGCCTAGTCTATTAGAACATAATTATCTGATCAGAACATTTCTTTGACTGCTTTTTTTTTAAAACTGATGGTTTCCATGCAATAATATTCCCAAAAGTATTTCCCGTAAATGTTTATATTATCTTATTATCTTATTTAAACAAATATTAAAACTTGTACAGCTGGAGCAGAGAACGTGCCGTGGATTACCTTATGACTCACTCTACGTTTGGACTTGACCTGCTAGAGAACATAGTGGACAGAATAGTCACGTGGCCTGGACAAGCCTGTGGTGCAAAGATAGGAGAACTTAAGATCTGGGAGTTGCGGCGTAGGGCGGAACGGAAACTTGGTAACTATCATTTCGATTACAGTTAAATACATTACCTACTTAAAAAAAACCCGGAAAAGTACCGCAATATATAAATTTATTGATGATCAGTATGTATTGACTCGAAAAAGGTTATTAAATATGTCACTAAATAAAATCAAAAGAAAGATAAATAAAAATTAGACAAACTCATTTATAACATACTCCAATAATAAGTATGAACTTGTGAAATTATTGTTTATTATTCTTACTTTAGATACGTCCATATTGTTTCAGATTGGAAGTTCGACATTAGAGAGTTCCACGCGGAACTACTGCGTCATGGTGATGTGCCACTACACGCACTGGAGAGGATCGTTGACAATTGGATTACCAAAACAGCAAACAGCACTGTGTGTGGGTCAGCATCATCTCTCCAGTACTGGGGACCTTTCAAGTTATTAATAACAGTTATTATCCTGTTTATAATAGTTTAGGAATTCCAAATAATTTAGTAAAGACCTTTACGAACTGAAGTGTATTGTTCAAATGGATACATTGCGATGAGAAAATAAGGGATGCATTACAGCAAACCATATCTAATGTATTCTCGCGTGGATTATTATTCTGGTAATCAGTTCATTTTCTATTCAGATGCAATATGAGTAACAGAGAGGGCAACAATACGTTTATATGTGCATACATGAAATGTTGACAAAATTGTTCTAGTGAATTGAACAAGAATATATATTTCACGAACTGATATCCAATAATTAAACGGAAATCACTTTCGATTAAGGAATGTATAATGACGTCATTGTTTCCTAGGAAAATGACATAAATACAAAACGCTATTTAGGCGTATGGTAAATACCTTTTTAGAAAAGTTAATTTCTTAAAAAATGGTGAATCCAGTTTCACCATCTACCATTTTAGATCGCCCTTTTTTAATTTCAAAAATTATAAGCCTTGTATTTCGCAGTTTATTTTCTCTGCAACCTTAGAAATTATTTAAGCGAAGCAACACCTATTAAATACATGTAATTGTGTACGGATTAAATCGGAAAGTTTTTGACGATAGTTTTCATTTTCCTGCCATTTTTTATGTTTCTACACAAAAGGCATGGTGTAATATGCCTTGAAATATATTTCAGTGGAACCTATGCGGAGCAAGAGTGATATTGGGTAGGGGATATTTTGTTTACAAAGAAGAATTTAAATTTCTAAATGAATTTCTAATTCATCATAAGAATTCTAGCAACTACATGTAGTATTAAAAATATCCTGAAGTAACCCGAGGGCTTCGTGAATAATGAAACGAATACGAACATCATATATTATTCATGTTTCTAACCAGGAAGAATGATATGGTATCTGTGAGGCCGATTTTGTCCTATAATTCCCCTAGACCTAGTCAAATTATGTGGTAATATATCGACCTTAGTAGCTATGTTATCTTCATCACAGAGGAGCTATATCTCAAATACATGTTATCGCTTAAATAACAACGTTCATTGAAGTAAAACCTCAAGTAACATTTTGCATGTGAACATATACTTATCGTGGTATCCATCAGATAAAAAAACAAATGAAACTCTTCAGAAAATGTACATTGATTTTTTGTATCACATTTTTTATGATTTTATAATCCACCATTAAACTTTTTTCATTCAAACAGTCTACTTAAGCTACACTGACATATACTTTAGTGCCTTATAAGCAGTTTTTAAAGCAACATATACGCTATTGCCTCATCAAAGTTTATCATACGTGATCGGAATGCAGAGAAAAGTGCCATTTTCTTATATATAAATACACATTGTAATAGTAATATATGTAATAATTATAAAAGGTATACACAAGTGACAAATTCATTATGTATGATATTTTTTATTATTGTATCCTAATTTGTGTATAACATGTACATTATTCGCATAATTTGCATATATAGTATTATGATGAAGGAATGTAGTGTACATGCACAATAATATAATTCACGATGCAAATATCAATAAAGTAAATGTCCTTTTACTTTCACTATTGCAGTGTGTTTAATGGTAAATTGTTTTACCTCAGTGAAAGTAAAAAGTAATTAGCGAACCCGTTTAAATAGCATTAACATTCTGTTTTAGTTCCTGACGTTACACGGTATTAACACAACACAATAGGACACTTATCGTATTTAAAGGGTCGTGTTCCAACTCTGTATAGATAATCATGGCAATAGTATACTTGATTTTATAAAACAAATACATGGTGTAGTTATAACTTTGATGTGGATAATTTTCGAGTTGTTGCATGTTTTTATTTTTCATTTAAAACTGACACTGTGACATGCTCTTCTGTTATGATAAGTATGTACCCACACAACTAGAATTGATGATGCTGTTTTAAAGAAACAATTATAACGAGAATCCACTTCCTGTTTACTAGGGAATGTTTCTGTGTAAGAAAATATCGTTCTTTTGCATAAAATGTCAGTTTTGAACGTCTTGATGGATCGACTGATCCGAATACTCCTTTTAATGTTCACGGTTTTCTGTGCATAATCAAGAATAGTAACAATACGTACACTACATAATATGTTTATATATCTATATCAGTAGAAATATCAATAACCCATGTGTATATAAATACTGTAATGCCAATATGTTCGAATCAACGCAATGTCAAAATGTGTCCTTCATATACGCTTATTTATCGTACACAAAAGATACCTTTTGTCTGCATGTCCGCAAACAGGAACGGACGATTCTGAGCCAAATAGACCTTTTTTGATATTTTTGAAATAGATAACCGCCTAGTATAGTGACGATATCATGTAGGCTAAAATCAAAACCAGCTTATGGTAGTAAATAATCAATACATATTACAGCCATCCGTTTACTGTGATATGGACTTGAAGTAATTAATAATACTTGTGAGTTTAGTGATTCGCGAGTTATGTCCCTTAATAGAAAAATAAAATCCAATATGATGCACCTGCTTAATATCCTTTTGTATATTACGTTTAAACACAATAGTTCAAAATAATTATATTAATGATATTATTCATCGACCCAAATGAAGAGACAACCACCACATTGGTAACGTAAACAGAAATAACAATTGGAGAAATAAATAAACAATATGATTTTAGAAACCCATAAATTTCAAATAAGCGCCTGAATTTACTGGGTCTATTTTTACATTGACATTCACAGTGTTGACTTCTGGCAGATAAGTTATATAGTATTGTCTCCCATATATCCATTATATTGTCATTGATATTTTTATGTGTTTTAAAATTGTATTCAATTTTATCTGATATACACGATGCATTACTTATATTAAGTAGAATAGCACAAGTAAATATGTGCACATAATACTCATGAAGAAAGACATTTCCTTAGTTGCTTTGTAATTATATTGTGTAGGAAATTTTCAGGATAGTATCAAATTTCAAATTCACTTTCACATAATTAACAAAGATGATATAATGTTTCACTAGTAATCTATATCTTTTGTTGTAAACATTTAAATGTCAACTCCATTGTCTGTCAAGATTCCATATTGCATGTAAAAACCATATCGACATTTTGATATACCAGGGTATCCGTTATAGTGTATTTGGTGCATATTGCTATTATTATCGCATCAACATTCGTATTGCTTCATTTTACATCAACGCATTTATATCATGTATTTAAAAAAGATTGTTAAAATAACAGAATAATTCAGAAGGACATTCTTCAACTTCGAAAGTGTCCATGGTTACAATATTTAAAGATGCAATTTAAAAGGAAAGGTAAAAATAAACAAATAAACGTTCTTTGAATTGCGACCATATTTTCACTATAATTATAATTTATACTACCAGGTAAATTTGTTTATATTTGGATATATATATTTAAATAAAATTGTCATCTTTAATATCTTTACTTCCAAAAAAGAAAACCTGTATAATTTTTAAATGGTTGCGAGACAATAAACATATATATACCTAGTAATGTGCAAAATTTCGAAACAAGATTTGTTTTGAAAATTTTAATCTCTGATGAAATTTTCCATTTAACATATGTACAGAGACATTTATCTTTAAATAAAACCAATGCGTTGGAAACAGTTTGATCATTCTGCACAACACTAGGTAAACAATGTACCGGATATATCTCTCCAATCACCAGTACATTGAACAAAGGTACCGTGTTATCATGTCTCACTAAAGATCCCAAACTTAACTTGTTTCATTGAAAAAATCAAATCAATGGGAGAATGGCCATTATTCTTATTTATCATACAAAAACGTATGAACTACACTCATGACATGTATTACAGCTACAATTTTAATAAATATATGATGAATGTTTTCTTCCTCTTTTGTGATATGTTGATTCCCGTCTTATATATAAACGATATGTGTGTTGATGATGATGAAATCCAAATAAATCAACATTTAAAACAATAATTACGATTAAAATATTGTACATGTAACTGACTTTGTGAGCCGACGTAATATCATATCTGGTAATTTTAGTATTTGGACTGGTCACATTGTCCAAATAATTGGTGTAATAATATTGTTTTTTTTATCCACATTATGTAATATCACATGTATTTTAAATAAACATATGCTATGTTACTTTCAGTTAATGTCATGTGTGTCGCAAATTCTACATCAATAAATCATTTAACTAAACTAGATTGTAATCGACACATATATTCCAGTATACGAAATTCCATGTAAATCGAACATGGCTGGACATATTCAGGTCAGATTAAGAATGACAATACATGTACTGTGTTTTATATAACTGAAACTTATGTTGAAATAATTGTATTCATCATTAACTCAACTGGATCTGATTCATAACGCAACAAAGATTTTTATTATATTGTTTAAAGGAAAAGTCGATCTGTTAACAAACATTTGAGGGTGTTGTCCAGTATAAACTGATATTTTAGTCTATATCAGTTTATAATAAATATCAAACAAATACTTCATTTACGTAGTCAATTATGATTTGTATTTATGTATTTAAACGAGCAGGTCATCGAGTCAAATAATACTTAATACTGCATATAAATATGTTCATGTATCAATGAACTTTTTTCTTTGGAAATTAACAAATTCTCCTCAGCGCAAAAGATCCTGTTTTCGTTGGTTGATAATGCAATTTGTATATCATGTTTCCAAATCTGACAATTCAATTCTTCTATTCGCGTTTCACTTTTGAATCATATCGCTTTCAGTGAGGTTTGTTATGTATATCGTATGAACAATTAATTTACAATATTGCATTCAACTGCAAAGGAAAGTAACTCTCACACTTGATGACGGTTCACTCGTCTAAGTGAAATATAATTTCTCACGTATACAATATATATCACATCATATCACTTAGGATTTTCATCCATGTAGTCAGTCCAGAAAGTAGTTCGGTCACTCATCTAAAAATAGCTTCCGCCACGTACTTCCGCTGTTAATATCACAATTGTTAGATGGACAGTGTGCTCCTTACATCCACAAATCCATCCGATGTCAGGAATATTGTAGAGTCCTTGTGAAAAGTAGTCCAAATACTGTTAACATCAATGACTGACTTGATATGTAAACACAATCTGAAAATGAGAGGGGATATAATTAAACTATGTATATCAACATTGTTTACTTATTCATATTGTCTTGCCAATATACTACTTTATTACATACTTACTTATAAATACGGGTATTTTGTATATGCGATACGACACAATTGCTCTAACCCATATCAGCCCTCGCCGTATCACACCCAAAACCCATATCAGCCCCCGCCGTATCACACCCAAAACCCGTATCAGCCCCCGCCGTACAACATCCCAAAACCCGTATCAGCCTCCCGTATCAGTCCGCAAAACCCGAATCACACCCCTTTTGGAAATTTTTCGTTTTCTAAATATTTCAAAAGAAAAATAGATCATAAGCTAGTAGCTTTTATTAGTAAGTATATCACACCCAGTATCAACCCTCGACCAATATCAGCCCTCGGGCTGATATTGTAGTCTCGGGTTGTAATATTCTCTATATATCTATATGATATTTTCTGGATGAATAAATCCACGCACTTTTGTAGCACACGGATGGTTGCGAACGTCCGTGTAATAAAAAGACATTATACACTATCTTTTACTTCAGGTAAAATATGTGTGGTGTTAGAAACCTTCAATTGGTCTATATTAGCATACAATATTTTTCTCAATATTTTTCGTCATTAACTCATAATATGCCAAACAACTTCTTCAGCGGACAAAACGACGTATAGGTAAAAATCATCCGAATCCATTTTTGTTTCAAATTATATACTAGTATATATTATCAAATCCTGGGATAATAACCAAGCACGAGTTCAGCGAAAAAGCAATTCTTGCTACTAGGATGATTGCAACATTGTGAACTACTTATCGTGTATCACATGGCTGTATCTGACTCTATCTCTATGGACAATACATATAACAATACACTGTCACTGTTTATTGATATCACATTTATTATTTCCTATTTGTACTCAAATATTGGTGAATAACAAACTTGTCCGAGATTCAAATTTATATGATCCAAATAACCGCGAGTGAATATATCGACGAGACTGTTTGTGTAGTATGAAACATCCTATAATGAGTCCATAAACATGTTAGGATATACCTCTTTACCTCCTATATCTTATATCGTGCCTGATTGGATAATATTGATCAAATGACGGGGTAATAAAAAAGCATGCGCCCCTCACACGCTAAAATTTTCTCGGTCATACTTCCCTTATTCCGAATAACACTATTTCAAAACTAAACATGTTTGCATTGATTGAAAGTACACAGAGAAAAGTAATCTTATACTCGATTGAATATCATTATACATTGGTGTTCCAGACAGTGCTCATAACAAACAAACATAGATATGTAGGTTTATATCCTAGGGCAATTCGTACCAATGCGAGCTATATTAACAGACAGGCTAACCTTTTATATAGTTACCAACGTAACATGGGGTGTGTATTAGACTATCTTAGCAGTTGCTTTTCTACTTTTTCAATGAAATGTGATAGAAATATTGTCTTGATACATACCCGTATGCAATTGATATTAAACTAACATCGAAAGGTAGAGCATGCAAAGAATAAAAACATTGACTGATCTGACCAAAGAACTTTCTAAAATGCTTCGAACAAATTTGGAAGGATCTTGTATAAGGTAAGGATGACAAGTTATGATATGCCACTATTTTAAGGGGCGAGTTGTCCTGACGGGCGAGCTAACCGTTACTGTTCATACTGAGGTATCTGTAGCATTCCTTTTCGTCACTGCCGTCGTGACAGTCCAGTTCCCCGTCACAATGGAGGAACTTTTCCAAACACTGAAGCTCGTTGTGACAAACAAATGTCGTGTCGTTGCAGACGTCCATGTTAAAGTTCAACGGCAAATCTGTAACGATAGCAATACAACACATAATACATGTAAATACACTTAAGGATCCTTGTCCCGCTGCACTTCCGTTTTTGCTATATACAGTAACCTCCCCTTAACTTCCGTTTTTGCTATATACAGTAACCTCCCCTTAACATCTTTTTTGATCCATACAGTAACCTCTCCTTCACTTCCATTTTTATGTAACTGAAGCACATTTGGACCAATAGTCTTCAGTTGAACCGAAGTAGCTCAATCGGTTAGTGCGATAGAATAACAATCTGAAGTACAGGGTTGGAATCTTTATAAATTTTCGTTAAAGTCCTGCAAGGTATAGTTTTCTTTTCAGAAAGAATAAAACCAGTTTAAAATACTTAGTTACAGTTTAAGCAGTGGATCCATTATTGAACAAAATGGTTAATTACATAGCAATACTACACAACATCGCTATTTACTTTGGCTTTCTACATCAACCAGCTAGATTTTATTAACTGGCGCGTCCTTAATTTGTGTGTCAAGTGCCTAAGATATCTTAACATTATCAATACAGAATATAATATGCCCTTAGATGTCACATTTTAACCTGAGGAAACCTAAACTCTGACTATTCCAAAAGAAAAACGGGATCCATGTTGCATTCGGTTTAGAGATATTTCACTATATCTAACATTTGTTTTTGTAAATTTATACGTGATATCGTCTAAATGCGTGGCACGTTTAAGAAAGCAGTCGGAACAGATTCCCCGAAAACTATGCGAACGATTTTCATAATGAAGAGACTACAGTAGCATAGGTTTTTCTGTTTATTTTTAACAATTCGACCAAGTTAACAACTGTATTACATAGCACATAGGCTAATCCTTAAGAGTTACAGTATGAAAAAGGTTGACTCAGACATTTTACACATCTTGGTGTTCACATAATTGTTATGGTAATCACATTAGGACACATGCCATTGGCTACAGAGAGGAAGGTGGACGCCTAATTAATCCTTTGATCATTTCGTCTGATATTTCGTGCAATGTTTTAGAAATGTCATTCGTAGTCGCTTGCGGCCCTCGATAATACCACTACTCCGGTGTAACACTCGTTGGGTTTATTGTTATCGCCCTTCTCAGACGCGGTAATACCAGTTTAGTATACACTCGCAGCGATCATTGCCTCGCATTCCTAGGCTAGGCAGTCACAAGATTTGGTGACTTAATCTACAGAAACTAGACAAACATATTTCTGTACTTACCATAAAAAGAAGCTAACTTTCAAAATGTATTTCAAACCTTGATCACCACTTTTAATACAAATGCCTAAGTATATCTTTATGACTAAATACAAATGGACAAACGGAAGTGAAATACAAGCTGCCAAAATCACGCTAAGCAATCCATACATTTGGCTGTTAGACCTTGGTGTGTACAGACGCGGGATTGGTGCGGGTCGATAGATAGAAATGGAAATTAATTGATCTTTCAAATTTAGCTAGGGAAATTGCAAAATAAAGGAGTGAGAACATGGCCACGGGCGATTTTCAGCTGTTCGTTGCGATAAATTGAAAAAACTGCTATGTTTCCCTCGGCCCATCAGCAAATGACATTGATACATTAAAACAATAGAGGACATATACACTGCGTGCAGCAGTGATTGAGAACTTCCAAGTTTGTATATATCTCCACTGTTTACATTTGTTTTCAAACGTGACCAGCCTATAACTTTGATCTTTCATTGACATTTCGCAACTCGATCGTGTTGTAAGATTATGGTGGATTTTTGAATTGGTAAGATATCGTTCTCTAAATAACAAATTTCCGGATACAAAGGGATGGTTCCGAAACATGGGTATCAGGAAAGAGCATTTCCTGGATTGTCGGTCTCGACTGCACATTTAATAAAGATATTGATTACGTACAAGATTCTTCACACCACGTGATGGTGGTCACAGCTCGACAGACGAGTATTCAATTATCTATACCTGGAGCACCTGTTCTGTGCATGACTACAGACGAGAGTGACCCAGCTTTACTTGTTGATCAAGTGAAAGCGTTTAGGTTTCATACACGAGTGCTACAGCAAATATCTACTTACGTATAGTGTTAACAATTATTAACATTCCCGGTTTCATTAAAGGATAGATATCTTAAATCATATATACTGTTTCTCCGGTTTTCCTCGACCACCAAAATATGGCGCGGCCATAGCTATACATATAGAATATGATGTAAAACACAAACTAAAGATAGCTTTCTAGATTCTTTTACACGACAAGTACATGTATCAACAATCGTACTTTGTCCTTCAAGTAAGAGTTTTACCTTACACGTCAAGCATCTGCATACATAAACTGTTCATCAGTTGATAACGTGCAAGTAAGTGTTCAAGGTTCCCTTACATGACAAGCACCTACATACGTAAACTGTTCATCAGTTGATAACGTGCAAGTAAGTGTTCAATGTTCCCTTACATGACAAGCACCTACATACGTAAACTGTTCATCAGTTGATAACGTGCAAGTAAGTGTTCAAGGTTCCCTTACATGACAAGCACCTACATACATAAACTGTTCATCAGTTGATAACGTGCAAGTAAGTGTTCAAGGTTCCCTTACATGACAAACACCTACATACGTAAACTGTTCATCAACTGCTCGCGTTTAAGGTTCCTTTTAAACGACTATGTCCGGCAGTTATCCATCTATATATCCTATTCATCATTTGTTTTGGAAACCAAGCACATTGTAATTGAATTGACCAATGAGTAATCAAGAAATGGATGTTAAAAATCCGTCTTACATCTTCACTTGATAATATGATAAGCAACACGATGTTATACTCACATTACTCATCTTTGTATAATTTTATCTGGGTTTCACGCCTATATAAATCGCCCTTACTACTTAAGTACACCGCAGCAAGACTATTCCTTGTTTCTCCAATATTCAAAAGGCAGAAGAAAGATTCATTGATAATGAACTTCATATCAACAGATTGACAGTAAAAATTATAAGACTCTTTCGTGCACAGGGGTGGAGGATAGGGAAATTCCATCCGAGGGGTTGTCAAATTTGGTAAAACCCGAGGCTTTGCCAATATATAGAGTGTGTCTATCCTACACCCATGGGCAGGCAAGAGTATTTTTCTCTCATTCAAACCACCAGAATAAGCTAAGAAATCCTGAAAATGCGTTGGACTGGCCACCATTTTGAAAGTATCAAATTTTCCCCAGAGCTTTTTAGACGAAAACGAATTAGCCAGCCATATTTAGCATATCCCATATAAACAGACATCACGTCGCTTTTTCCGCATTGCGGCATCGGAGAGTTCAAATTTGTGACGTCACGTCATTGTTGAGCCATTTTGACGTCACGTCACGTGAAATGGGGTGTAAGATAGAAATTTCCTAAAGTTGGTAAAGGCGCCGGTCTGCCTCTACTATGACTATTGAGATACCGTAGGCTGAGGAACCCATTGACATTGCGACATCAACTATGTCGTTTTATTAAGTAGAACATGACAGTATTGAACAAACAAACTATATATACATACCTGGACATGTTAGTTCGTTGCAGCTTAGTTCTTCTAACGTTTCCCCTTCGCAAGGGTTTCCGAAGTTCATTGGCTCCGGTGAATTGCATAGCCTCGTCCTCGTTCTGGTTCCGTTCCCACACATCACGGTACAGGGAGTCCAAGCTGTCCACACGCTCCAGGACCCGTGTACTTAAACACAAGTATAATAAATGTTCAATCATATCTCAAACAGTAAACATGTATAGACTATGTATAATAAATGTTCAATAACATCTTAAACAGTTAAAATGTAAACTAAAAGTGCAACAGTGTCTATAACAATAAAATAAAAACGAAACATGTGAACTATTTAAGAATGTTTTAAACTTTATAAACGAAGTATCGCAAATACTCAACAGCATATACATGTAACGCAGTATAATCAGAATGAAAGAAATAACGTGTTCAACTACGTCTCAAAACAGTATTAGATATACGTGAAATATTCCACGACATTAAAGACATTATAAACAAAGTATTGTAAGTGTTCTACATCTAAGGCAGTATTCAAAAACAGATTTTTGTGATTCTGAAATAATTTACAGGTGCAATATCAATAGTTTCTTAAGCAAAGGTAATTCGATGATTATATGCCTTTACACTCCAAAAACTGTTTCATTTCAAACTACAAAACGTTTTTCGCCGGTGTGTTCTACACAAATACTTTATGTTATTGATTAATGTTATGAACTGAAAATTCTAAATCGTATGTTAAAGAGAACGAGACATTGCTGAACGGTATATATTATCAATATGAAGGCTGTATGTTAAAGTATTCTACTTATCAGAATGATACGGGGGAGGGAGGAGGACTCTCGTGTCAAGCCTTTTGATATTATTTACGTTTTGGAGAATCGAAAGTCAAAGAAAAATACAATGTATCTTTGGTTTATATGGGGTATGGCATAAAGAGGACGATATTTGTATATTATTTGTACGATTTGGACACAGTGCAATACGTTTACTGTGATATGCTTGTTATTGAAAGGTGTTTGATTATAACAAACCCATTCATGTATTTAGTAGCAAACACTTTGCTCATGAACATCCAATCTCAAAAGCGAACTTCTGTTATAACTGTTCACTGTCCTGTGCTATAACTTGAACAGGAGCATTGCACACATCAATCAACAGTCAGTCTCTTGGGTTCACTATCGACGCGTCACTGCACCTTTTGAGAAAATGAGGACCAAAACAATGCCAGTAGCCCCTGATAAACATTCATATCAGTGAAGGAAGAACGCCGTTACACTGAACTCACTTGGGCAGGGTATTTTCGTCCAGCACTCGACGATAGATATGTAAGTATAGTTGAACACAGTTCCGTCCTCCTTTAACCAGACCTTGCTCCGTTTGATCGTACCGTATCCACATGTAACGGAGCAGTCTGACCATTCACCCCACTCTCCCCATCCACCAAACACAACAGCGTCTGAAACTGAAATATTGCAATTTGACTACACATGTGAACGTAAGACATGTTTGATAGCACCTAAATCTAGAATTGTGAATAGTTAGCGGGTGTTTGATCAATTTGCGGTGTTTGAATGTTGTACATTAACGTACATAGTTGATACAAAATGTAGCCCGGAATTACCCTCCATAAAAACCTTTATGAAATCACGGGCTTTATTTTTAGCGCATTATTGAAGATCGGGATCATAGCGAAAGTAAAACCTTCGTGCAAAATATGCTTTACACAGCATAGAAAATTCAATATAACTAGCGTGTATATTGATTGGTATTTTTGTCAAACTGTTTGTGGAGTATTTTACCACGCATTATCATTTTTGGGTGAAGTTTCCTGCTGAACATGTTTCAATTGCTGTTTTACCAAGCAAATAAGGATAGGAAAAGATTCTCTAACATAAGTTGTATAAATATAAATTAGCTTATAAAATACTCTTCCCCATCACATAAAATGTATATAAAGAAGTTTAGCCAATATCTCAAATCTAATAATGGGTATCACAACTGGTGGTATGCCAACATTTCATGATTTTCATTAACAAATTATGGAAATAGCCCTAATAATAATATGTTAACTTAATAAAGTTGGATACTAAGACGAGTCTTGTTATAAAACGGACATTAAAATATACAAGAGATGTACTTTTGTTTCTAGTTTAACTGATGCACACCCAGACCACTGTGATAGACGATCAGCCGTCGCCTTGTGAGTGTTCTAGTTAATAGCCAATACATATTACCAATCCTGGCTCTATGCTGATTGACAACCAGTGCTGTGTCCCGGTTAGAGGGTTCCTTTCTCGGTAGATCTATATCAAACAAAGCTGTCTTTTTCTATTATGTCAGACTTATATTCTCCTCTCATGATATAATGCTATCGTATTCATGTTCTATCTTGCGATAATAGGAAAGTAGGCCTAATTATGCGTCTAATAAGAAACACGTGTTCCTGTACGTTTGCGAAATTGTAGGACAATGTCGGTTATAATTATTTCATTACAACCGCTTTTTGTCTGAGCTAAAAGGGTCAGAAAAATTCTCCGAGAACATCGGATTTGTTATAACATGGTGGTACCAGGGCTTCGCTGGCACGTCGGAGACAGTAATCGTTTGCACGTGTATGCATGTTGCAAGTAAATATCATGACTGTTTGTTTTCGCTACACGTGGTTTACTTTTGTATATTGAAAAGAAATACTTATGAACTTTATTGCTATTTTGCCATAATTTACAAACCTCAATTACTTCACATTTCATATTGCAATGAATTGACGTGAAACCAGTCGACGGCATGGATATCTCTTGGCTTCTATTAACTATCCGTTACTATTAAAACCATCAAGAACAGCTATGAACAAAGGATACATATATAACTTGTTCTGCCATTGCCTAGTTTGTATGATTGTAAGGTTTATCTTATGCTTTTGTGGCACGGACATATATTCTAGAATCAGCAATGAATTCGTGATTCAAATTCAGTACTTCATTAATGCAACATTAAAATTCAGAAAACTCGAATTCAATCAGCTGTTTATATTATTGATTATACAGCTATAATTAAAATAAAACATCCTATGAACACGTATTTGACCTCGTTAAAAGATACGTATATCGTAAGTATGTGTATATAGCTTGGTTTATTAAGTCCGAATACTATTTCGCAAGATATTTTAATTCACGTTGACAAGATTCGCATGTTACTGTTTACATGTTGATATATCGTTGATAAACAGTAAATAACCTTAAATGGTGATTGTGTGCCTGGTTGTAGGGTATTCATGTTGATGTTGATAATTTATATGTGATGGCTTGCAATGACAATTGTGCTTCTGAGGTGCACGTTATTTTAGTCTTTTCAATACTGTCTTTTGTACCTTGTTTTTTCGTGTGTTTTCCCTAAATATTCCATTTTAAGGCCTACTGGTATAATTTGAGGTATAATGGTCTAATTTGAGGTATAATGGTCTAATTTGAGGTACGGCCAGGTGTGTATCACTCTCGTCAGCATTCCTATACACTGTTGCTAATTCGTTCATTTATTATAGCATCCATCCTACATGTATTATTAAATGTATATAAGTCGGGTAGACATGCAGATTACTTACTACCGCGTCTTACATAAGATAATTGCATTTTACATAATGATTACCTCAGAATAAATACTGGTTATAGTAATATACATAATGATTACAGTAATATACATGCTGATTACCGTTATAGAAATACTGATTACCGTATTTATATACTGATTACCGTTCTATACATACTGATTACCGTACTGATTACTGTAATATAAATACTGAGTACCTCAATATACATACTGAGTACCGTACTATACATACTGAGTACCGTAATATACATACTAATTACCGTAACATACATACTGATTACCGTGATATACATACCGATTACCGTACTGATTACCGTAATATAAATACTGATTACCTCAATATACATACTGAGTACCGTATTTAATATACTGATTACCGTATAATACAAACTGATTACCGTACTATGCATACTGATTACCGTACTATACATACTGATTGCCGTATAATACAAACTGATTACCACAATATATATACTGATTACTGTAATATATATGTTGATTTACCGTATTTTATATACTGATTACCGTAATATAAATACTGATTACCATACTATAGATACTGATTACCGTAATATACATACTAATAACCGTAACATACATACTGATTACCGTAATATACATACTGATTACCGTACTATACATACTGATTACCGTACTATACATACTGATTACCGTACTAAACATACCGATTACCGTACTGATTACCGTACTATAAATACTGATTACCTCAATATACATACTGAGTACCGTACTATACATACTGATTACCGTACTATACATACTGATTACCGTACTATACATACTGATTACCGTACTATACATACTGAATACCTATATATATATATTATACTACCGATTACAACGTCATACATACTGATAACCGTATCATAATGCCGATTACTGTGTTATTTATATTCATTACTGTATTTAACATACAAACTGGTCAAATATCCGACATTGGACTGACTACGGTGTCACACATACTAACTAGGGTGTTTAGGTTATATAATGCGCACTTACCTTCATATAGTGTGACGAGAATAAGAAGTAGACGGCTAACATTCATCACTCGTCATATATCTGTAAAGACAAAAACAGGAAATAGTTAAATGGTGTTTAAAATAAAACCTGAAAATGTACCATACATATTCATGTTGAAAGACAGGTTTGTATATCCCTTTAGTATACTGGAATTTCTTTATGGTAGAATTTCGAATTTTCTGAAGTAATAGAACTGCAGTTCTGTATAAATGGTAAGCCTGCTGGCCGTATAGCTCCACGAGGTAAAGCATGTAGTGCAGATAGCTATCCTCTATATTTGGTATTATAAGTATATTATACATGTAAGCAATTCAAAACGACCGGATGAAAGGCAAGAAAGAAAACCAAATTGTATTCCCGTGTGTCTACATCGTAAAGGACAAGAACTTATCTTGCTTGACAGATAAAAACCAAACAGAACAATATTGAATGAAGCCTTCATTCTCTTTCGTTTTCATTTTCGAAATAGCTCTAAAATACTTATTTTAATGTGCCTCAAATCCGTAGTGTAGAATTCAATTTCGTAGCACAAATCAGCTTATGGGGAAATGTATGTTACCGTGACAGGCCGACACTATATCTCAATAGTTTACAACATTGAAATAGTAAAGCAAATTGAAAAAAAATGCTCTTTTAAAGTCCTCTTTTATCTAAACGAGTTTTGCGACCATTCCTACTGGTTGTGTACAGATAACATATGATTTGATAGACAATGTATTATCCCTAGGACTTCGGGGAAATTGCTATCATCAAAATACAGGCCAAGTAGTCGAGGCTGGCTATTACTCAACGTAGCAGACATGTACAGATTTTATTATTATGTTTTTCTTTCTTTTTGAAAACCAGCTGCATTGGTCGGTCTTCAAGAAACTTTTTCATTCATGTTTTTTATCTGGGTTGGCCTTCAAGTAACTGTGGGGCTTCCTTATTCATTCATATTGGTCAAAAGCTTTTTATCTACATACGGGTCTTCCTTTCTCAATATATTAAGTCTAGATTGAAATAGGAAATAAAAGAAGACTAGAAAGAAAACCCACAATTGCCCTGGTAGGTAAAATAACCTCACAAAGTGATATTGCCTTAAAACACATTTTGAATACATTAATGGCAGTTTTATTGTTCTGCAATTGCGTTTCAGTGTGAAATGAATTATACAATATACATAAATCGTTGTTTATTTCGTGTTCCAAAGAACGCCCTATACACCCCGAGGCCGTCTAACATTTAATGACAAACCAGGAGACAAAGTACATACGTACATGGAAACAAAACCAGCATTTCAGTGACTCATTTTATAGTGTTGATCAAATGTTTCACTGCTATTTTAACAAATAAACTAGCTCTTCATGTTAAGTATTTTGACACTTTTCCTCAATAGGTGTTGCTGCCAGCGCGTGTGCAGTGCTTGCGTGCGGACGGTGCTTCCAACCGCATCTTTCATAGTGCCAGACCACTTAAATATGACAGCACAAACCTAGACCATGTCATAATCCATTCGGAGTCACTGTAATTAGCAATGAGGGCTAAGTGCCTTGCTCAAAAATACAACACCACGAGTCGACAATAGTCTTCGAACAACCGACTTTACAGTCACCTGCTGGCCGGTAGCTCCCCCCTCCCCCAACGCCCTCCCCCAACCCCCGTGTGTAAGAACATTGATAGATGGTTCTGCTCCTTTTTTAATAGCTAAAACGCTCCCCGTTAATGTGGACGCTTTATACAATTCTGTTATGATCTGGGAAGCAGACATTGTAGGGATCAACATGACATACTCGCTCTGTCGCCATGTTTCTTTGGTAACTGTATCTGATATATGTGTCTAGTACTTTCAATTTCGGCTGATCATGAGTTGTTATAGTATGTGTCCTTGACACGACCTGTCCAACATAACGCTGTAGCTGAATCAAACAGTTGATGTTATCACAAGAGGATACTATCGTGAAGCAACGTTATAATAAGTAAGTTTAAAAGTCCACATCTATACATGATTAATGTTGGTTAATCATGGCTGTTACCACTTTGGTACGTCCAAACCATAAATACAAATACGTAAGTTGAGCAATGTATGGCGGAACAGGTTCTGTGTTAGCTATTCACACGCGGCGTGTGAGCGGACAGAAAGAATTCCGATTAGGAAGAGACAATATCATTTCAAATGCTTTTTTGTTTCTTAATAAAGTGTAATTTGAAATCCACCTAATGCATATTTCTAAGAAGCCACGGCTAGTACACATCTTTATCAAGTCTGTCTCCCCTCACTGTAGCATTTATCGTCACCGGCTCGCCATATAAATCAGGCAAAATCGATCTCAATATACATGGTAGGTGTTCCTCAGAGTTACACATGTCTAAAGCATGATCATAGTTATTCCATGTTCTGTAGGCTTTAGAGACGACTGCAAGCACCAAACCCATATTTTCATATACATCATATAAGCGTTGACATGAATGTGAAGCTCGTCATTTTGAATACCAACAGTACGGCTATCTTACAAATTGAAGTATATGTATCTACGCCATGTTCTGAATGCACAGTTTGCTGTCGGGAAGCTTGCCTAGCTCTGATTATGTCAGATTTTATATATATCTTTGTGTGTATCGATCTTAACAGATATACATTTGTCGTGGCTTAGCCCTATTTAATCTTCGAACACGAATTTTCTTACATTTTTTTTTATACGAAATCCAATTGTTGTCTAACATGCAAACATACGCACAAATGCAATGTTTGAGAAAAGAAATCACATTTCTAGATTTCAGACGGTACGTCTGATTGAAACACAATTACAGAATATGCCTTGTGATCGGGCGAAGGAGAAATTGGATTCAAGAAAGCACAATTTGGTATGTCTGGGAGAAAATATCTAAGCATTGATGTAAAGATTGCCCATTTATTGCAGCCTGGAATTTGAAAAAAAGAGTTCCATTCTCGCATTTAAATCGTGTTGAAGATGCTATTTATTACAAATTCCCCGGTATGTATATTTACAAGAAGATTATCTATCGCTATGCTATGTAATCGTAACCCAGTCGTCCACCGTACACATTATCCCGTCGTCTATATTTATAAATCAATATCTATACTATTGTTTGGGATAACATTAATGTCATCGCGTAATGAACATACATCCTTATGTTACCAATCTCTGTAAAGACAATGGTGTTTACTGTTTCAATCAGTCTTGGAATATAATGCACGGTCATGATGATAAGGACATGTAAGTTAATCGTGTGTGAGGGTCTATATGTCGTTAAATATCATAATTGACTGTGTGTATACGGCAGATGTCTGATCTAGATTTTGTATAAGTTGAATTTTATAATAAAGTGAATAAGGTTATACAGAAATGGATAAAACATACAGACTTAACGACAACCAACAGGAGAATATCTATGTGTCAACAAAACCGTAATAGAAACTCAAAATCAATAAAAGTAGGGCAAAATATATGCAAAGGAAAAAGTTACATAGGTCCCTTGAAAATTGTACAAGGAGAATATAAGACCATTTTTAATAAAAGAATAAACCTCTATAGTTAAATCGGCGACACCCGGCATTTAAATCCAGGTAAGATCCAGGAGATGTCACGTGCTCAAATTAAGATCCGGGGAAGTAAATCCCAGAGATGTCACGTCCTCAAAGCGAGGATCAAGGAAGTAACAACGATACAATGAACACTAATGAGCTTAATAAAAACATCGATATTAATATCACACGACGAAATAACAAATTTCTCTGTGAGGTCCTGATAGCAACCATGACCGTGTCCCTAGTCTTCATTAATCTTTAATGTCCATATCCTGTGTTGTACTCTTATGTTAGGTACTTATACAATGTAAATATACAGGGAAATGTATCATCCATAATATATGATTGAAAATACAATACAATATATGATAACATGATCTACACTGTTAATTCGGAACACATCCCGAGTAAGGTATAATATGCAGTCTTGACTTTATTTCCTTTATTGACATCTTTTATATTCGCTTTTATTATAATGTTTCCGATATGAATAATGGCCTTATAACATTACACAATACCGCGTTATTATTACAGTTCTGTAGTGTGGTATAAATCCAATCAACTTTACATTCCTAACGCAATACCACATTAACAACTACAAACAACAGTAATACACACGTGCATTCTTTGTGCGTGTAACAGCTGTGAAAAATATCTGCATGCAGAGGTGCATATAAGTTTCATGCACGTGTTCATGTTTATCAAAAAATATTTTAGTTTGTAATAGATTTCTAATCACGCGGTGTAAGATCATATGTGAAACTAATATAGAGATACACGACTGAAACATCTTAAAAACAGTCTTAAAGGTCCAAGGAAGGAAAAAATATGCATGAATTCATCTTAATGAAGGCTATTTTTTAACAGAAGGTCGTGTATTACGTAACGTGGAGCGAACTAACCTTTAGATTTATCCCAGAAACAGTTATCACAGCTTTGCCTGGCTCCGTCTACCTTCACACATGTGTAAATCCCAAACGTACACGACGTCAGATACATCACAGAACCACCACATTATCAAGTGTGTCGTAAGTACAATTGTACCAGGTTTCTCACATAATCTGTCTTTTACTTAATATATTCCTTACAGCAAGATCATTTTGCAGTTTGATTACACGTTTAACTAATATTACAAAATTGGAACATTTTATACGTGCATCCTGATCGGAGCTCAGATCTACCACAAATATTGCTGAAGCTGAAGGACTGGGACCCAGCAGACTTACTGTCGTAACAATGTAACACCGACAAACTTACTGTGGTAACAGTGTAACACCTTTCACAAGGTCGTTAGAACACGTAAACACAGGACCAGTCCCATCCTGCTTTACAGACAATTGCATCACCTACGTGTGTACATACGGAGAGGGAGAACACCTCTCGTGCCGTGTGGCAGCTTCGGTAAAACAGAATGGTATATTTAACGGCATCTCAATTAGTGGAGCCGCGTGGAACAGTTTGTGTCCCGATGTCGTGCATTTCCTCTGAGGAACAATGATGTGGCCATAAAAACGTCAGGCAATGGTTCTCACTAAGTACCGAAGCTGATGTAGACAGCCAAGCACAGGAGATACAATGTACAGCTATTGCGGTAAAGACAGAATTGATGTAAACTTTCTATGTCGCGCTTAACTATATACATCTTACATACATTACTTTGTATACTGTCAGAACCCTTAGCTGGCCATACTGCAGGGTCTCAGTGTACGTAATACTCACCATGACAGCTACCCTGAGTGAGACTAATCACTACTACATAAGATATTACTTTGTATATAGTACATGTACATGGTGCCCTTCTGTAGCATCGTGAGCACTGAATGGATGTGGTTTCAGAATCATAACTAGCATCCGTATACATCTAGCGGTATCATCATACGGTAGGACTGATATAATATTTAAAAAGGCAACTAGCCTTAGGTTAGACTACTGATTCACCCTACATACAATTTAACATATCTTTGTATATATAGTGCACGTGAGTTCAGTACCAGCGGAGGAATGTTCGTAGTACGATAGGTACGCACGCGTTACTCCTGTTGTAACGTGTTGTCTACGTCACACCCGCTGATAGCCTAGGTCGAGAATTACTGGTACTTGAGTTGAACTCCTTCTGATTAGCATCAAAGAGTGGGGTAAAGTAGGCCACCTATTGTTTCATTACTTTTTCCTACATCATCTTCAATGTCTTTCTGTGTGTATGGTAAAAAGTGTGTTCATTGATGTCCATCTGGTCTGTGTTACCTAACGATGTAGGCTAACCGCGGCAGTAGTGTAAGTACTGTGTAACTTAACGTCCAGGACTCGATTGTACAGTCGACTCTTCGGTTTAATGACACATTGAAGGTAACATTTCGATCACTGATGTTATCGTATATTATTTATACTGAAAACTTAAATATGAGCACGTTTTAGGATTTAATACTATCTTCGAAAAACATGCACAACAATACTCTTTCTTCTGCAAAAATTGTTTTAAAAATTAGATTTTTTGATATTAGTAATTAAACTTAATGAATCGTTAAATACACTTATTGCATCGTTACGTTTCAATAACATATAAAACCAGTTTTCAAGCACATAAATAAACGTCAAAACTT
The DNA here is from genome assembly GCA_032359455.1 of Chlamys rubida. Lineage (NCBI taxonomy): Eukaryota > Metazoa > Mollusca > Bivalvia > Pectinida > Pectinidae > Chlamys > Chlamys rubida. The sequence goes on along the minus strand of JAUMHH010165788.1, from coordinate 6,131 downwards.
TAAGTGCATCAGTGCCACATTGGTTTAAGCACGGATAAGTATAAATTCATTAAATATACAATGAAACTGTGTTGATGACAAAGCTGTTAGAGCAGTGTCCTTCCGATGTCATCATTTATCAATAGATGTATTATTCTTGCATCAGTGGTAAGATTACATACGGAAGCTTACAGCCATCACTCTGATTTACATGCATTTACTCATTCTACACTTACTGTTTCTGTATATATTTGTAACGTTACAATATACATCAGGAAACGTATATTATTCCTCATTAGATTACTGAACAAATTTATATTAGTTTTGTTTTTGTGTAAACATATTGACAGTTTGGACAAAATGACAAAAAGCAAGCAATATCGACATGAACGTTTGTCGAAAATCTTCATTCTGTAACTAGTAGTGATTTCTGTCAGTCAAATTAATAATTTAAATCCAGTTACTCACGGCAATCAATTATATTTTGCGATGTGCATACTTTGCACTGCGACAAAAGGCGACAGCGAAAACATATAGTGAATGTTTATTCAGATACACCTTTTTAAATGAGGTATAGCTACTATGAGTTTTTGTATTGAATAAACATTCTCACAAATACGCCTTGAGAAGAAACAGTCGCAAAAAGAACAAGATAGTTTGAAAGTGTAAACAAACCTCTATGCGAACTCAAACTTGGCAACACTATAGCAACATATTAACAATGGAGGGATTTATATGGAAAGCAATCAAAAAAGTGCTAGGAGCTTCCGAAAGATTAAGCTCTTTCTCCTTCAACGACACCTGCCATGTAATCTAGGTCAAATCCAAGATTTGTCAAGTATTCGCAAAAAAAGAGATTTGCAGTAGCATCACTCAAAATCTTTTGCAAGTATGTCTTCGTTTGTTTTAAGACCATGATTATTCGGAGTAGCCAAATATACACATATAGTAGTGTCAAAATCCAGGAATATTACACCAACGTGACACGTACATTGTACAAAAAATAAAATCGCAAAACTGACACCTAATGAAAATAGTCACGATAACCGTGTATGTCTACACACACAATTCCTCCGTCCTCATACATTGTATGACCCTTGTTGTTGTCTCCCGAGGCACCCGTCCTCATTTGACCCGGGCTGTTGTCTCCCTATGCACCCGTCCTCATATGACCCGGGCTATTTCGAGAACGTTAAACCCTTAACTAACTAACAACACACAATTCTAACGTTCACATTCGGTATTGCGCGTGAGAATGATTTGTTAAACCATCATATCCCAGGTACAATGCGGTCAATTAAACATTCGGCAATCATATATAACAAAATACAAAAAATAAAGGGTAACATATTGTTATTTCTTAAAAGAATCGACTCGGCCGTCAACGTCGAAACCAAAGACTGCCTTCCCTAGCATTAGAACTCTTAGTTCAAATGTACATATGTTAAGTGTTGTAGACATGCGTGCTTCGGACCCTTAACTCATGCGCTTGCGTGTTGAGGTTTATGCTTTCGCACTTTCTAGATTTTGGGGTAAGATAAAGTATTCCGAAACATGGAATAACTGCATAAACAATTGCGTGATATTTGTTCCTTTTAAAATCGGTTGATTCTCTAAAGACTTTTAATTCTGGAACCGTTTTCGGAGACGATTGCTTTGTTTGAAAACTCTGCTGCTTTGTTGAGTTGTGGCTATTTTGCTGAACCGTTTAACAGACTAGTATTCCCTTAAAGACCAAAACAAACGCATATCAACGGTTTTGCTCCAACTGTTTGCTCTGGAAGAAAAATAAAATGTGACATTATATCTACTAGGAAAAAGCCTAAATCCTCAAGTTGTCTTCTTTTGGGAATACCTGATAATCCTAATAAACAAACTAATTTGGGGAAGTGTTCCCATTTCAGGGTCGAATTATTCATTTGAATATGAGTTAACGGGTCTTCTATGAATACATTAAATAGACTTTTGCCATTGGCTCATCAAACCACCAATAGTCCAGTGTTCAAGTAGAGGACATTAGCAATACATAGGTCTCGCGTTTCGAGTATTACAAAAGATTGCAAACGTTTGCGTCATATTTCGTTTTGCTTTTTTTTTTTTTAATTGACAATTCTTACCTATTTCAATTAAAGTGTACGAAGTCATAATTAAACACAACAGTGTCGTGGATGTGTTTTAAGCTGTTATACACTGTACATGAGATCTACGTATGTAGCTAACCCAACGTTATCAGGTAGTTTTCATATGGAAACACGTATCTCCGTCTTGAACTCACATCTTTACGAAATAAACTGGTGATAACTAGACATTACTTCGTGAACTACAATGTATGTCAATAATCATGCTTTACATGCGAATATTTGAATTCGCGATTCGGAGAAAGCTGAGTCAATATAGATAGTATTAACGATGAAATTCATATTTGTGATAAATTTAAAATTGAAAACGAGTCTGCTCGCGAGTCAAGATTAAAATAAATCTCTCTAGAAAATAATATGTATCCATTATACCCTGTAGTAAATTTTGCTCTATTATTATAAAACAAATTGGTCACGTGTACACAAAAGCACGGTTTAATAGGTGTGACTGTTCCTCAGAGCAGCATGGTTTGTCTGTGGTAAGACGAGGAACTACACCATATTCATCTACTTAAGGTACCAGACTGGTCCAATACATCCACTCTTGACTTTAAGATTGGTGAAACTAAAATGGCATACATCAGTGTTGAGAAAGCTTCCGACTTGTGACAATTACAATTCTGTTCTCTATCGCAATAGTCAGCCTACACCCGAAAGCTACACAAGTATTAGAGATTACTCCTCTGACAAATTACTGTATCACGTTAAGAACAAGCCTATACTGTTTGTAAATTGCTGTAAATTCTATTTCTGATTTCGTTCCATTTTTCTGCGTGACAATTAAGAGAAACTGCCGTAAGGGAACTCGTCACCCATACACCCCTAAGCCAGCGCAGCCTAAAATTACTCCGCCGCTAAATTACTCCATCACTAAATTATTCCACCGCATAGGAACACAATCCTTCTATTAACGTGAGTGTTAGTTCTCTAGCTGCTTGCTTGAATCAATCAAAAGTTTATATTGCGAACGTAGCAGGGCTTAGGGTTCCATCAGCTATCACTCAGTAGTTCCATTCGGAATATCATTTATATTAAGGATGATTTTTCAACCAACATTCTAGTCATTTGATTAGTTGAAATCCTCTGCGTACTTTTATGTAAATGAGTCAAACATGTTTAAGGCATAAAAATAATGTAAACAAATCTTTAAAAAATTCTTGTTTGGAAAGTTTAATTTAAAACCACATTAAGATTCATTTGGAAAGTACGTGAACAAAATCGCGATCCTAGACGTAATCTCTTCGTTAAATTTGCTGTAAATTTCAATTTCAATTGCTACGCTTGCCTCAATTATAGACGAAGGCAATTTCAGCAAATCCCATCATTGAATTAAGCTTTCATTAGAAAGTATCTTAAAGATTGAGAATGGCTTAGCCTTGATAAACAGAGGACCTTCGATGAAATCGAAAGGTTTAGGGGGCTGTAATCACTTAGATTAAAGGTTAAACTCTAAAAGCAATTTGTATTGTCAGAACTGCGTTACTCGCTTGATCCCGATGTTTCAGACGCGAAAGTTTCCCAAATTAATGTGCCCGATTTCTCAGGTGTTACACATGCTGGTAAATGTGCTAAACACGGCAGGGAGTGTCGATGTTGTACAGTGATGAAGATATGGTGCGGTCTGGTAATATTACAAAACGACGTAAAGGGGCTTCTGGATTTTGTTACAAACTTATGTTTGAGTCAGAATCAGGGGAAGTACAGGTACGTTACATTGAAAACAGAAAAGAAAGTCAAATTTAAACCCAGACGTGCCTTTCCTTCTACGCACAAGGACAAATCCGGATCTTAAAATATGTGCGAAATGACAACACGAACGAAACCCCTCATTGAACGTGAGCGCGATCACGTGATCGGGAAGTAGGTCTGCTGCACCACATATAGGAACAATCATAATCCGCTTCGAAAGGCCTTGTAGTGATTTCATCAACCTAACACTTAAAGTCAAATCTATTGTGGATTATTATTCACATAGAATAATGTGGATTATTATTCGAAAATTAGCATTAAGTTAATATACATAATGTAACCAGTTCATCAATTATCAAATATGTTATATAACAATGATTAGATGCATTATATACCATAAACAAGTGGAAGCAATAGAGACGGTACACATGCATATAAGCTTACTATTTATCAGACCCAGATGTGTTATGTGAAATATGTATGACCGGTTTTCGATTACAATATTAATTCAAAAACAAGTACACGTATTAATAAATGATTTATGCGTATCTTGTGTACATGTCCACATTTTTGCATTGTACCGTATTAAAACAACAGTTGTAAATTAAGAAACAATTTGTAAACGGATATGCTAAATTTTGCTTGAAATCGGTGATAAGCAAAGCTCTTGGATCACATTTCACCCTAACCCTAGTTTCCTGAACTATACAGCTTATTCCTTCTGTCATATTATTTAACATATAATACAATTGTCTCCCCTCCAGGGGAAAATCAAGGCAAGCTGGCATCATTCTTTTCATTATCCATTATCCTTAAAACTACCAGCATAATTTCTAGTCAAGTTGATCCTACAGAGCGAGAGACCACAATCCCACAAAGGGGAACACAATCAATGTAGTGTATGAAGAAGATAATCTGTTATGTTCTCTTAGAGTAATACTGCAAGTGAATTAGACATTTGATAAAAACAACATATATAAATTTCAATAAAAGTGTCATTCCATGATAACAAAAGTCTTGAAACGTAATGACTTTCCGGGTAGTGTCAGCATGCCCTAGATAGGAACGAGATGTATCATTATTTATACCCAGTGGTACAAGTCGCTTGATGTCAGACACTGGAGGATATCGTGTATACAACACTATTGTGGAAACACTATGTTAACGGTTATTTATTCATAACATGTTGAATTCATTTTACTACTTTATTTCATAAAGCATAGAGAATGGAACAGCAAAAATGTTTGTTTAAATTAGCAACATGTGTGTTTTAACATTTATGAATTTGGAACTCTTTCTTTATAAGGTAGACTTGTATGCTTTATTCTGTGTATTGGGCGTTAACTAGTAGAAAACACACTTACATGCTAGATGGCAACTTTGTTTTGTAATGACGAAATAATTTATTTGTTTTTTATGATGCTTACACCACGATACAACGCATAACAGTACATTGAGCAGTTAATGGCAAACAGACCGGCAATCCCTCCCTTTACCACAAACCACTGACATTTAACGGTAAAATTACGCTACAAAATTGGTCCTAATCCAATGTGACAACACCCTCTGCTTTATGTTTGTTTTAAGAATTGGAAATAACATTTCAAGGACAAAGGCTATGACGTATACCTGCATTGTCTGTTTTCCGTCAAGTCATAAATATTGCAGTATTGTTTAACTGTTGTGCTGTGTCCCATGTTGATGTGCATTATCTCCACTCCAGCGGGAGGCGAATTGTGGCAGGAATTGTGGCAGGGGGTTTGATATCAATTAGGTACTAAGTGATACAACATGGAATTACATCGATGCTTTCTTGACGGTTTTTATATTTTTGGCATGCAGCAAGTTTATCTTTATTTGATTTCTATTGTTTTGTAAAACAGGCAGAACATTTTATAGAAACTTTTTCAGATTCTATACACACAAATGTTCATCTGTCAGTGGAGGTTATATGGGCTATATCTATCTGACTAGATATATATTGTCATGTATGTCGAGATGTACTATAATGAACGCTACGATAAGTGGTAATTGGTGTGGTAATATACCACACAGGCAGAAGTGTTCGGAGTAGTATACTTGCCATTGGATATCATGTGTATAAATGTGCAATGCAACGTATTAAAACCCTGTCATCTTATGCTATTGCTTTAATACAGGTACATTTTAACATTTCTAGTTACGGACATGTATTTCTCTTACCCTGGACAGGGATATCCACCATTTTACCGGTGTGAGATTTTCTTAACTCACCCTAGGGTTGAGACAAGCTACACGTGTTCTTTGCACGTTCTCAACAATTGTATGACGTCATAGCAACAATAC
>JAUMHH010165778.1:1387-16903 GCA_032359455.1 Chlamys rubida | reverse complement strand
TGTGTGTGTATTTTGGGAGGCTGCGATATGTTCGTGTTTGTCTCCTTGTGATAGCGCGGAACTGATGCCGACTTTCTTTGCTGTGTACTAACAGTCAAATCTAACTTTCGAGTTCACAGTTTTCCTCGAAAAATGGTATTATTTTGCTGGTTTTGTTTCCATTATATTCTCTGCCACAGAGACCTGAGAATATTTGGACATAAACTATATAATAAGGTTGGGGTGGCATTTTTACCGAAAGTCGATACTCTGAACACCTTAGTTTAGGTCCAACTTCAGCTGTAACAAATTCTCATTTCCCTGGATCATGCAAGTAATTAAAATAATTAGGGTTGGCGTAGAACATTAATTTTCTGTATCTGAAATGATTCTGAAGATAGCACTCAGGGAGGGGGTATGCTGCACTAGTCAGAGTTTTGTAGTCTGTTTTTGAAATTTTCCAAATCATCCTCCAGAAGCCAATATTCGTCCAAACCGTTCCACTTCTTAATTGTTCTTGGTTTTTTTTGTGTTTTTTGTTTACTTTGAGCGTCGAATTTAAAATCTTCGCTGATAATGAGTCCTAAATATAGGATGTCGGTTACTGGCTGTAAAATTACATTGTGTAAACTGTAGAAGTGTTGGAGAAGCTGTTTTGACCTGCTGATCCTCATGACATAACATTAATTAAACATTTCTTCGCATAAAGCGCATTCCCCATTTTGGTGCCTATTGTTCCAAAGAAAGTAGGTCACGCTTGAGTGAGGCCAGGGACCTGAGAATTTGTTACAGCTGTATTTGGACCTAAACGAATGTGTTTAGAGTAAACTAAGGTATTTGAGTAATTTTACACGTTTGAGGGGTAAGATCAATTTTCGGTAAAATCATCAATGGGGGTGGCATTTTTACCGAACATTAATCTGAAACCCCAAAACGTATGAAGTTACTCTGAACACCTTAGTTTAGGTCCAAATATCCTCAGGTCCCTGTGGTCTGAGTGGGTCCTGAGCTGTCCGTATACAGATCTAGACAGTCATATGCAAAGAGGCGGACGGTGGATGACACAGAATCCGGCAGGTCGGTCGTTAACGAAGCATGAGGGGCCGAGTACGGTCCCTTGCGGAACTCCTGACTGAACCAAGATTCAAGATCTTGAATATTGAAATCTTGAATGTTGAATCTATGGTCACCTTCTACGACGACTTGTTGAGTGCGTTTAGTGGGGAATTATATTCGGACCGAGATGACTAGCATGTGATTTCATCGTTGTTTCTGAAACACTTATCGCCGTTATGTTTTTAACGAGAATGAAGTGATTTCTTTTTTGTTCGATGATAACAACTTTTTTATTCCAGAGTCAATTTATGATGCTTGCAATTCTCCAAAACATGTTGTGTCTGAAACATGTATTTCTCCATCAAAATAATTGCCTCTGACTGAGAACAGGGCAACTTCATATAATATAAATATCTTCTGATCCAAAAAGAGTAAAAACTTTGATTATAACATGTCATTTATTAAGGAAATAACCCTTTTAGTGACTGCAGTTAGGTCTTTTGTCTCGGGTTTAAAATGTCAGTTGGCGGACAGTCCTCTGATAGAACTGACAATGCAATGTCTTTAGTTTAATCCCACTATTGACTGTATGAACATCTCGCTCTCGAAAATTTCTGGTTTCAGACAAAAAGCACAAGGAGTTGTCTCCACCTACACCAGCAGCGAGTGACTATATAGGATTTATTCTCGATGTTCTCACAATGAAATGAACGTGGACGGAGGATATCCACAAAAAAGTTTCCATTTCTATTAACATCAATTTAGTGCAGTTTGGAACGTCACCTCAATGAGAATTCATTTCATGTAGACATTTTAATATTGTTTTTTTTTTTGTTTTTTTTTAAACTGGTTTACTTTATAAGGGAAGTAACTCGTGTAGTCTTATATCACAAAGTCATTCTCCGCCGTACGCGTCGTGGTCAATAGGACCAGAAAAAAACCCAATTATTTATTACTTATACATTTTATAATGACACTTTTTATTTAACAATTAATTTTAATTGGAACAAATCAAATGATCACCAAGTAAAATATTCATCGAAAAAGGGAAAAAAGTAGAAGTGAATGCATGCTAGTGTCTGTGTATTTCCCGAAAGATTGGACCGAAGGACTATTATTCAGTAATGACTGGTAGTTTTATTACACCAAGGCCTAGTTCTCGGTTACACCTATTTACCCTATGACCTAATATGACGCATGGCCTGGCGAAATTTAAGTACGTTAAAAAAATAAAAAATAAATAGAAAATGGTTTGGTGGTCTATACATAATAGACAGGTGAGATATATAAGTCTATTTGTTGGACACAAAATGTTTTTTTTACATCTCGGACACTTTAGTATGTACGCATACAATTCAAGATGAAATGCGGGTATTATAACACTCTTAATTAATTATAAATTATGTTAGACTACTAAAGGTACGTATTCTTATCAAATGATAATCCACCTTGACTTTTAATATATACAGTACTGTACATGTACCAGTGTGCCAACAAAAGTAAAATGATTTTACTAATGCATTCGAGGAAGAACTGTATCAAAATAATGGTATAGACTCAATACGTTCAAATTAATTTGATGTAAATAACTCTTTCCTTTTGTAAATCTCTTAACAGAGGAATACAAGATTTGATTGATTGTGTATTAAATATATGTTCAGAGATAAAGGCATACAATCTGGGAGGTATTACAGACAAGTGATGAATCTCTTCAGCTAAATTCGCGTCCCTCCTGGATGTATCCTTGGTATATTGTCGTGTATTGGAAATCACTGTTTTATATGATGAAGCCTACCTAGTCTCCTAGTCAGACAGGAACGCGGTCGATATCACCGACTTGCTGTTATAGAGAGAACATTAACGATACACATCTACATAGCAATATAAACAAGTCCAGTATACAATATTTATAATATAACATAAAGTATTGATATTCTACAATTCACTGCTGGTTTTCTCTGTAGCCCTCCTTCATATATATTGATATCTACATAAACTAACAGAAAACACGCACTGTGCCAGTAAACTTAATTAGGTCGGGCTGTTTGCTTGCTGATTAGGAGTAGAGAACGTGCACTTTCTTAACTGATTTATAACAGTGTTTTAAAATATTTATCTTTAAAGTATAGCATATATAGTGAGAGTAAGAGAATTATAAGGTATGTAGAATCGTGTAGCGGGGTTCAAACGGAAGTGCTGATAAGTAACAGCGTACGGGGTGGGTGTGGTCGGTGGTGTAGGGGGCGGGGTACCTGTATGGTTAGTAACGGTGTTACTTGTATGTATATACCTGTGCTTTATCAATATGTCCATTCATAAATACACACACCTTTAACAGTATTACACTCTGTAGGATCAACCTGTTTGAACTTGTACAAAATCATAGTGAAAGGGAAATTGTTTTTCATTTTTCTGTTTTATTATTTTTCCTTCTAAACCCGCATGTCATACACTACACCGAGCAGTGCATAACGTGACGGATTCGATCTGGATGAGATTGAGGGTCAATATATATAAACAAGAAGGGGCGTAAACGTTTATAAACATTTCAGACTTTCTCATACTTAGCATAATTGTCCTTCAATAAAACAAGCATTCCTGTTTTAAAAGCCGTTTATTTCACAGGGATCTTGTAATTTGACACAGCTATATTTGGAGCGCAGAGTAATTTTACATGTTTTAGGGGTTTAGATCGACTTTCGGTAAAAATGACACCCCCAATGATTATATACGAGGGTGGCATCTTTACCGAAAGTCCACCTAAACCCCTTAAACATGTCAAATTACCCTGAACACCTCAGTTTAGGTCCAAATATAGCTATAACAAATTAGCATGTCCCTGTGGCTAATTGGTGTGGGAAAGATCAACGTGTATGGACATGAGTCAACAGTGTTGTCACACCTCTGGGTCGACTTTATTACCTACAGAACAACGAAGATTCTTTATACCTGTTGTTCCATATTGTTACCGTTACATATAGCTACCCTCGTCAGACAACATTGCCGATATTTAGTATAAAACGTCCTTGTATGTATAAATACCAGTGTGATTTTTATTTATTTTAAGTCAGAGTCCGAATATGAAACCGGTTTATGAGATGACGTAATATTTGTCAATGGTTCCAGTATTTTTAACTGACCTTTATTGTGTATAAATCTCAATGAGTCACTGGAGGAACAACACTAAATAAATCAATATTTATAACTATTGTAAGAGTATCATATCACACACTGATGCTTACTGTATAGAAGAACCAGAATAAAACACTATTATAGTAACATAGGTACCTACTTGTATTACCATAGATGTACGTATATCTTATATAAGTGTAATCACATTGGCGCTTCTTACGTTCATCTCTGACTGGATTCAGGGGGAGGAATTCTAAAGGATAGGGATAGGGCCTTATTGACAAAGTCATATACGAATATTTAATTATTTACCAGAATTAAGGTATCCGGTGGAGTGTCGATATCCCGAAACAGATACCTTCCTGGGTGTATTACAGTAAGGGAAGTAAAAAATGAAATATGGCAGACTTTGTTTAAGTGTGAAGAGAGATAAGTCACATGCAATACTTGTTTTACATACATCAATAATAATCACACAATGTTTTCACTAATACGACTGTATGTAAAGGACCCGAGATCGTTTACCCAAGGTTCCATATAGCTAAGCACATAGTGTTGCCTGTCGAACCCCCAGCGGGGTAGGGTTGATTTTAATTTGACTTCAAACTTTAAGTTTTTTAAATTCCTTTATCTCTAGTAATCTAAGGGCCATTCTTGAGTCGTTTAAAGTAAGGTCGAGTTTTATTTCACTGTTTCGGCTGACACTAAGATATGTCACACACCGCTGGTTGTATTTACCTGTTACCTGGGCATATAATGCAAACAGCCAGGTGTGTTGTACAGGTAAGCATGGGCAAAGAGTCACACACAGGTGTATTAGTATTAGCCTCGAGTCCTACTGACAACGTTAACTATGATACGTAGTTCATGAAAGTAGTTCCGTAGAGGCGGTGTACTATATATATACAAGTGCCACGTCATAATGGCGGTTGCTAAGGACTCACTCAATGATACACAACAAGCGCTTTAATAGCAGTGACTACAAAGTGATCAAGCTTTACAGACTTACCAACGTGTTAGATAAATATCAAATCACTGAAATTTTCACTCTTAATAAACCTCCTAAAAGGATATACATGACCGGGTATTCAAAATAATCACTTCAGATAATATAACACAAAAATAAACCTATTTCTACGCTTAGTTTAAATGAAGTAAATACATTAAATTTTGACTTAAAGCTGCCGAAGTTGTTAATGCAGGTAAATGTCTGGCGAACGTTTATAGACTGTCAAGGTAAACAGTACACAGGGATAAGAGCTTACAATGGGCGAACCTAGACCCCGTAATTAAAATTCAAGTACTTTTTCAACTAATAAGAGGAACCGATTCGGTTTTTGTTTCAGCACGAACAGTAGATTAGACACGAGATATTACAGCTTAGTATTCCCCTCCACACATTTACATACAAATATAGAAAACACGAATACACATAATGTAATATTTTGTTGTTTCAAAATTGGACGTGTTACTCATTTGATTGGTCGAAGTAATGCACATGTCTTTAGAAAAGCAGAAGGATATGTGTGTATAGATTAGGTATACCACTTACGTATATACGCCGACACGATTAGGAAAATCACACACGAGATCTCAAGTAAACTTTCCGAATACATATTTAAAACCTATACAGTGGCGGATCCAGAGGTTTTTTTTGGGCTTCAGTCTAAACGATTAGAATTATATGATCGACAGAAATACACATGTACTACTAAACGATCGAAAATAATATCAAAGACATTTAAGTATTGAAACTACATGATTGGCATAGCTTGGGTAATAAGTTGAAAATCAAAGAAATAAGTGTAGATAGGCGAGGTTAGAGGTGGTGGTGATCACAGGAGAGATTGGTTGTGGTTATGGAAGTTGTTGATAGAACCATTACATGTTCACTTATGATTCTTCATCCCTTCTTCTTTCTTCCTTTCTGCTCTAATGAATAAAACCTAAGAATCTCCGATTAGAAATGATTAATACATTATTGCATTTCTATGCAACATGTTAAAACTGAAGAAGAGATTCAAAACTTCACATATCAAGGTTAAATGAATGTAATTTATATACTTATCAAAATATCCAGATATTGACAGAAAGGTGTTATGCATGTATATATGAAATTATCGCTTTGAAAGAGAAAGGCATTTCAATACGAGGTCAAGCTATGACGACGTGTGTCATATAATTCATACAAGAATATATCTCTCTTTGTCCATTCTTGTGATATCTATGTTGGTGTGTGAATTTCATTTTTTTTTAAAGTTCTGTATATTTTACATTATTATTAGTATTGTTTAGGAACCTTACGTGTATAAGCTGTCTACTACACACGTACAGTACGAGACCTGGTGCCCCTGCCTACCAACTCTGTGTATCTAAATAGATCATCAATATTTATAATCAAAAGCCGTGCAGCTATAGTACCAGTGTACACAGTGTGGCTATTACTACAGCACACGAGTGCTCGGCCAATACACATCGCTGTATGACCACGTCAATAATAGGTCTGTGTCTGGTCTATTGTGGTTACACTTCGTCAATCAACATATGCACATAAACATGGTTAAGACGGGTAGATTTTGTTTATCATGAGACGGTTAGATTTTGTTTATCATGAGTAATGTCATATTTCGCTTATACAGCATGACGTTAAGTTTTAGAAAAGTTAGATTATTTTACATGTAGTACTTTATGATATACGCCCAAGTTTTCACCCATCATTTCACGAATTAAATAATAAAATTTATCAGCGATTTCTTGCAAAGTTTGATTCCGAGTTCTACACCAGAATTGTAAATAATACACAGTAAAATTATCGATTCGTTCTTTCCTTGTAAAGAGATGCTGACTGAAAAAGAGGAATATTACATTAAACATAATGTAAATGTTCCAACAACTTTCAAATCGTCCCGGTCTCTTTTTTCAGTAACATATAAATATATACATGACGTGTTTCAAATATATCAATATCAATATATCATCAACAACATAAAATCTGTATGTACACTGTTGTCGTTATCTGTATGAATAATTAATATATTTGGGACCCATTTAAATGTATTGCACTGCGTAATTATCTGTGCATGGTTGGTGCCTTCGGCATGGTATTTCAGTGAGATAGCACTTTAAAGTCGGCATCAAATCCGCGCTATCACAAGGAGGCAATCACACCAACATACCCTGTCTCCAGCACACACACGCAAGTACGCATACACAACACACACGGAGACACGTCCTTAAATGACCTTAGCTGTTAATAGGACGTTATACAAAATTAAACCAAACCAAACCAAAAATCGTTGTTTTCAGAAGGAAGACAATTTCGAAATAAATGACTAGGATTTAAAACGTTTTAACAGCTGTATTACAGTTTCTGTAATCCGTCCAAGTTGTGTAAGTGTCCATATTAGTTGCAGGCGACGTCATAGGGGGACAGCGGGGACTACGCTTGCTGCGGCAGCCTATCTAAGAAGCAGTCATTCCTTGGTGCGTGACCTGGACGGGCCTAGGACTTTTTGAATCTCAAGAGGATCTGGTAAGCGGTAAAGTACCCCCTTGCGTTAGCCGAACACAGACCCCCGTAGGTGGAGACATAAAACCAGTAAACCAAACCAAACCGTAGGCGACGTTATACTCCAGTACACACTTGAAGGAATGACGTTTATGGCGATCGTCTGAATGAGACGACAAATCGTTGTCGTTGGTGTCGTCGTCTTTGTCATTGCTGGTACACTTCAATCTTATCGTCAAACACTTATCTCTCCAGCTTTGTCATTTTACGACTTCGGGGTGACGCGTACATACAATTACAGCTAATGTTATCAGACCGCCATTGTTTTGAAGAGGAATTGTACTAAAACTAACAATTACAAAATATCGTTCAAATATAATTAATATAAAACATATTTTTGAGTACCAGGTATTGGCTATCACGTTAAAGCCATACTGCTCTCATCGTTTAGACTTTATCAACAATCATCGCCCCGATTTTGGAATCAAACGACACCTACATGGTTTAAATCAATACACTAAAATTTGAATGAGATTTGGTGGCTGTTTGATAAGATTGTAATCGTGGTCCAGCTAAATAGATAGGTCACACAAGACCATGTGAGCAATGTTGGATGACACAACGGGCAAATGTTTAATTCTAGGCCGCCAATCGCGGTTCAATTGATTGAACTATTTCCCCTCCTAATCCTCCACCTTAAAACATATTTGTCTTTAGCAAGTGCTGTATCTAATTTTAACACAACATTTTACGAGGTCTGGAACATTTGAATACTATTTAATTCCCTAGTGTTTAGATTTGCAAATATCGCCCTTAGAGGATGAACGATTCCAAGAGTTATTGGACACTGAGATTCTTATACATGTACAAGGCACCCACTGCAGGTGGGGGATCGGGAAAAGAAACACCTGCTGTTACCCACTGCATGTATAATAGGAGGCGACTAATGTGGGCACCCCCTGCATAATTGGGGATTTGCTTTGGTGTCCTCCATTTGGGGACACAAAAACGACAAAAATATATCTGCTGCACCCATTGCACTATTTGGGATCTTTGTCTTTCTTTCTACTTCTAACAACCTTTTATTTTCTAGCGTCTTGCTGGGCAACACCACCTCACTATTTGCCTTAATGTTGAGCGTTCGCCCAGGTGAGGAAGGCAATGGGTTCTGTCCCCAAGCCGGGACATACCAAAATCCTTAAAAATGTTAGTTGTTATTCCCTGCTTAACGTTCAGCATTAAGGGTAATGGCAACAACTGGGTCACCCGTTGTCAGTATAATGTGACCGGACGGAATGCTGTGCTGGGTGCCTTCGCCATGGTATTTCAGTGAGATAGCACTATAAAGTCGGCATCAGATCCGCGCTATCACAAGGAGGCAAGCACACCAACATACCCTGTCTCCTGCATACACACACGCAATCACGCATGCACTACACATACGGAGGCACGTCCTTAAATGACCTAAGCTGTCAATAGGAGGTTAAACAAAATTGGACCAATTAAACCAAACATGTACAAGGCTGTGTACGAGTGTGTGTTATTGTCTATAGACAGCGTGGTAGCAACAGTGTGTCTGCGTGCTTTGCGTTTTGCACAATAAACAATGCTTGATGTAAAACGAAGATAATTGATTCTTGGTGCGAAAGGAGAAGTCATTAATAATTGAGTTTATGGCGTTGTACTGTTGTAATATATCGCTGGTCTGTCCATACTAGTCACGGTCTTCGTGATGTCGGCACTAATCAAATATAAAGGCTTGGGAGTGAAGCAACACCTTCCTCTGGTGACAAACTGCCCTAACAAATTGTCCTGAAAAATGCAGAGGACAAACTTTCCTTATCTATAGATAGAACAAACTGTCGAGGACCAATCTTGGAACATTTATTGCTCTGAGCAACACCGTCCTTCAAATTACAAAAACATGACGAGAAAACCGTGAAACATAACGCAACACCTTCTTTATTGGGACAAAACAGCATAGAAACAGTGGAGCTATCAAAGGACAAAAACAGCATAGAAACAGCAGAGCTATCAAAGGACAAAATCAGTATAAACAACACATTCTTTATTGGGACAAAAACAGCATAGAAACAGTACAGCTATCAGAGGACACAATCAGCATAACAACACCTTCTTCAATGAAATAAACAGGTGCTATAAACTAGGATACCATAAGGAAGACGATTCAGCATAAATAGTACCCCCAGCAACAGATGAAACATACTATAAACAACGTATTACAAAGGGGACAAAATATATTATATACAATACATTCCTCAAATGGACAATAACACAAACCGTTACAATGCATTAAGGAGGTGGGTGGAATATTGACACCAACCCCTAAACAACAATATTCAAGATCACCAAAATATTCAACTTTATCAAGAGATCAACATATGACAAGCAAATCCTTCACGAACTGTCTTCCACTTGCAGCAGAGATACAAGTACAACACATACGTGTGCTGTATGATTCACCCAGTGTTCATAACGACTGTCGTTACCACATCACAACACAGGGCTGGCGGCCCATGCTTGTGGTACCGTCATACCGTTCTACGTATACATTGATCGTACCTCCCCCGGGTACAGGGCGACTTTTAGTCACCAACCTGTATATGTGTAACAGGAAACATCGATCGTTGACTCAAGCCGCTCCACAAATCTCCTACAGATTAATTTGTCATGTGTAAGGTCATACACCATAAACAGTCAAGTATCAAATCAGATTAAAATTCCAGTAACATGTTTGTTCGACCTGTCTGTTTATATTTTCTCCCTCACAACCAACAGTAATGTGATGTTGTTTATATTTTAATGTTTTACACCATACGCATATCATATCTGGGCGTGTTATGTAATAACCCCGTGTTCTCCTCCTAGCTTTATATTTAGAGAGATTAAGCACTATATTTACCCTACACATATCACTCTGTCAGCGTTCTATCGACCGCGAGGAGAGATGTGTTGTGTGTCCATTATAATGTAGATATGATTGCCATCATACACGGTTACTTCCCCTTATGTGAACCATCAGCGATTCAATGTATTCAGCAAATATCGATATGAACATCTCTCGATTAGTTAATAAAATTAATGCTCCACTGGAAGAGGAGTTAATAGAAGTTCTATGTTTGTTTTACCATCCATGGGAATTATTAAGATACAAATGTGTTGGATAATTGAATTAATGCTTAAAAACTGATTTGTTATTCACTTTAAAAGACAACAAGAGCCAACTCTGGGTAAAAATAAAAAAAAAAAAAATCTCGACAATTTGACCACATACGAACTGGCCACTCGTCACATCTCGGCAGATTCCGTGGTATTGATGAAGGGTGCCGGAATCAGCCGAGGATAGCCGAATGACGAACTGGCGTATAGATACCGGGCCGTAGCACACAAATAAACAAATTTAAAATGGAGCTCGAAGAAATTATCATTTACTCATTGAAATCTAACTCTACATAAACGTAAAACGTATTAAATATAGATATTAAAACATATGTAGGTTTTCATCTTAAAAAAAGTATTTAATTTCGACGACCAATAGTGTTACCCATACACGCCCATCCCGTCCCGATTCAGTGTCAATTCAAAGATTTCGGCGTAGCTTGCGCAGACAACAAAAGTCTGGTTGAACGAGACTAGGTAACTCCAAGCAAAGTTAATTAAGGATCCCCGTACCACTGCCAAAAACTGTCATTGTGAACTGTTTTCTCCGGCATGACTTTAACTTTGATTAATCATTTCTGAAAATTAAACCATACCTTGCGGGATATTTATGAGAAATGATAAAGATGAAATAAACAGAATATAACCAACAACAGTGTTTTGAGTGTAAAACGTTCAGCATGGCTAGACCGGGGTTCGAACCCTGGAACCCAGGTTGTTATACTAAATTGCTCTAACCGTTTGATCTACCTGGTTAACGGAATTGTTCTGGCCCAACGATGCTAATGTTATATCCAAACGGAAGTTAAGGGGAGGTTACTGTATAGGGAAAACCACTGATATTGTATACCCATAAACTGATAGGGATCCCTAACTAAGAGAACAATTTGAGACTAAGGTCACCGTCACTACACATTATATTTATTGAAATTCGTCAGACATTACTGTCGCCACTTTAAAGTCATGGTCACGACATTTTTTGAAATTATCAAACAATCGCTCTACTTTGCATGGGGACGAGTGTGTGTAGGGTTTGTATGTCTTACGTTTCCTAGATTTTGTCCATCATATAGATTCTTCAAATTCATACGTAACCACCACTTTCCGGCTATACAGCTTAAATGACGTCATCGTTTGATGATTGATCGGGCTGATTTACAGTAAGTATGAATTTCAATGGGTTTTAAATTATTTACTTAAACCCACAGCGGTGCGTAGACTTGGCTCCAACTCAAAATTACAGATTTCAGTTCACGTGGTCAGCAGAATTTAATCCGTTTATGCTCGTGGTATGTATTACCGTTAACGATCGCTCCAAATCGAATACAATAATTATGAATAGTTTGATGGATATCTCAACATTCTGTTAAATCTGCTTTCACATATAAAATGGCCTTTTGGTACCGTAAAGGTTATTTCAACGATACAAATAAAATTACGTGGACTTGTGGTACCGTATAGGTATAATTTCACTGATCAATTAAATACAGAGGCCTACCATTTAAATAGGAAATGTCATTTGTGACTGACAATACCTACCGATTTCCTTAGAAATCTATTTAAACAAATAGACAAGAAAGGCAGAGACATGTCGGGTAATCGTTAAAATTACCGCGCTGAAATATACAATATTAAGCCTTTAAGGTTTTTTTCAATTCCTTTAAAAAACCATTGTTTGCTCACAAGTACACGAGTGTAATTTGGGGAGTATACATGTGAAAGACATGTAGGTAGATTATGTGTATGGTTAAGTATAATTTAAATAATTCAATACTATCAGAAATAAATGGCATTTAACGGGACCCCCAAAGAGAATGTACACATTGTAGCACCAGGACGCCGTGGTCAGGGGTCTACAGGGGTGGGCACCCTTAACAAAATGTTTGGAATACAAGATGCAACTTTACGCCTTGTAAAGAAGCGGCATAAACATACGGTATATGACAACTATACGGTACAAAATGTGGGGGTAATTTACAAATCACAATTAATAAAGAAGGAAATGGCGTGAACAGTAAAAAGGCAACCGGAATAAGGTTTCTTAATTAGAATGTTACATTGTACACCGTTAAAAATGTCCAAGTCCAATGAAATCCTAAATGTACACTGAATTCGCCTCATGAGCGTAGTATTTCCATGTTTTCATAATTCCGCAATCAAAATATTTGTATCCCCTTACTTCGACGAAGTCGGGGCATATAGTATTCGCTTCGTCTGAGCGTGCTTGTGTCCGTCCGTACGTCCAGACTGTGGGTCCCAGAGAATAACTCGGCCATTGCTTCACGAATTGGCATTAGACTTTTTACATGGGTACATCATGGGAAGATGGTGTGTTGCATTCTAAAACCAGGTCACTGTGACTTCCGTTTGACTTTTGACCTTTACTCCCAGTTCTAAAATAATAGTTTCCGGAGCACGTTTCAGCTACTGTTTCGTGAATGGGCATCAAACTTTGTACAAAACATCATAAAGTGAGGTTAGTGTGACCTTAATTCGACATTTGACCTTGACACCTGACGAACTAAGATAATGGTTTCCGGCACATATCTCAGCTGCTGGTTCACGAATTCACATCATATCAAACGTTGTAGGTAGGTACATCATGGGAAGGCGGTGTTTTTCACTGTAACTTCTATTTAGTACTAGGATAATGGTTTCCAGAGCATTTCTCTGCTGCTGTTTCATGAATTGGCATTAAACGTTGTGTAAACTAAGGTCACTGTGACCTCAATTTGACCTTTGACCTTGACAACGAGCCCTGGAATACAGTGTAATGCAGATTTTCCAAGCATATCGTAGTCAACGGCTATGAATGTGCTATGAATCTAGTTTCTAGTAGTTTGGTAAAGAATGCACATATAGACTATTGAATCAAAGTTTTTTCTGGATTAGTGAGATCAAATTTGAGATGTTATTATATCATATTTTAAACGAAACTAAACTAATAGTTTCAAAAATGTTATACAGAATAAAAATGAGATCGATATTATATATTCTTTTATCAAGGTTTAACTTCAATCCAGTAGATGCAATATACTATGAACTATTTTCCTGTCTTTATCCTGGCTGTGTATATTTAACATGTTAAGATGATATGTAACTAATTTACGAAGTATTTTAATTAAAATCTGTTTAGTTGTTATCCCTTACCTGTAAGTTTACCGTGTGTAGCCCCGCCCCGCGGGAACAGTTGATGTGTATATACCTGTCTGGTATATGTGTGGACTGCTTTGCGCGGTCTAATTGGCCAGAAAATCATAAAGATTTATCGTACGTAAATCAATATAAAACAAGATCGATACTATCTTAACCTGACTATCTTCCTGTGACCGTTTTTATGGGTTAGTGCTTAGCAAAGGAACCATGTGACTCCATGGTGTAAAATATCACAAACAAGAAATAACACAAGGGATTGTATACATCTAAATGCCTATTTAATATTGATTTTTTTTTAAAACCGCGCATTTCGTTAGTACATGTTTACGTTTATTTGCAAATAATATTGGTTCGATCTCTTTAAAAAATCCCAATTCAGGTTTCAAAATCAGCTAAATGTGATATGGAATAACTGAATACATTCAGTAAAAGATATTTCATTCTTGATCCCAAATACATGTACATGTATTTTCGGTGATCCGATTTAGCGGTATGTATTGGCGCGCGGGTTAGACGACTTTTAAATGATTAGCAACGGCGATACTACGATACACAGATCCTAAACACATAGCAATACACACCTGACCTTCTGATTAAACATTTATACGGGTGGGTGATCCTAACAGAAATGTTTGGAAATACCGTCTGACCAGACACATAGATAAAATCTTGACCCTTAATTTGATTTAAAATGGATGATCAAACAAAATAAACAGACCGCATCATACAGGTAATCCGAGACAGGTGTGTATTCTACCCATGCATCTGTCCACTAATACATCTGTCCGATTGTCAGTCAAGTATTTTTTATTTATAAAAGTACACACCTGGAATATAAATCTTTGTTCTCAAGCGTTATACATGTATACAGAATGAATTAAAAAACACAAATTTAAAGTCAAAATCAGTAAACAAATAGATATACATCTGTGATTTGTACTTGACAGAACCTGTTTCAGGCTTCTACTAAAGATCCCACAATTATTTACCAGTCTGCCGGACTATAAGCATCACTTATATTTATGTGAGGGGAAATTACACTGATAAAAACCCTGAAATATATCAATAATTCCCTATCCACAACATATTCAGTGTAATACTTCGTAGCTTTTTTCCCCACACAGTACTTTAATAGTTAATCAGAGTACAATACACAAATCAGTAAATGAACTATTGGAAACTTCAAAGGAAAGCTTGTATATTTCACATAAGCAGCTCGCGACATATTAGCCGGTTATATACGTATATATCATCATATTGGAAAATATTGAAATTTAGGAAACTCATGTTTTATTGGGATGGAAATACACATATTTTTCATGATAACACAGTGGTAATTCAATGTGTTGTGTAACCATAGTGTGTTTATTGACGTGTGTGTCAGAGGTCAGTCAGGCACTGTGGGTCTGCGTCCAGGAGGATGGGGCCGCTCTCAGAAGCTCGTTCAGGTCACTCTGAATGTTTGCGGGCTGCGATGCGGCAGCGTTCTCCAGCAGCGTCCGGCC
>JAUMHH010165767.1:0-16903 GCA_032359455.1 Chlamys rubida | reverse complement strand
TTCACTCCTTTTTACATAAATTTCCATTTAAAATCCTTAAAATTCTGACAACCTTTATTTTTTTTGTGGCAGAAAATTTTCTTTACTTTAAAGCAATATATCTACAAAATTTGAAGAAATTCTACTGAGAAATGGTGACACAATCCTATTACCTTAAAGCACTAACAGTTGTCTTGTAGATGTCGAAAATGGAATTTACAAATTTGCACAGATGCTTAATGTAAAAACAATTTCGATAAAGGATTATGTAAAAATCAACTTCTGACCCAAAATTTGGATGACTTTTTGTGTGTTTTAAATAAAAAATGCAGCAGAAAGGAGTTATTTACAAACATGTAAGTGTTGTATGTTAACTTGACCTTGTAGTGTGTTTTAAGTGTGGAGCTAGTGAACGGTACAGATCAGAGATGGCCTATTCTATCAGGGAGATGCATGAATGTCATAGAAGATATAGGAAATCTGCACTTAGTGTACATTCTCTATTGATCTGAAGCCTAGCTACATTTGTATTGTACTCCAAAGGACTGAACCTAGTCCCTCTGTAATGGTTTGTCCACCTGATGTTTGGTTCACAAGGATATTTCTCGTTTCTCTCTATAAATGTGGGTAATGCTGCTGATGAATTGTTATAAATCGAAAGCCATTCTTGTTACCATGACATTCAACAGCGCTTCTGTCTATATTGTAACTACGACTCGGTGCAGTGAATGCACCCTTTGACATTGCGTCAGCGTTTCGCAGACGTCGAGCATGCATCTTCGTATAGTGATGGGTACACAGTGCAATTCATTGATAATTAATTTTAAAGTTTCACTGAATATGAGCCTCTATTGATTTTGGAGATATGATTTGTAATATTTCTGGCAGAATGAATACTTTTTTGTGCCATTTTTACCGAAGCGTTTCATAATTGATTGTAAAGATACAGGTAGCATTTGACAGAATAACACCTCTTGTGCAATCTTACTCAACGGTTTTATAATTGATTTTAAAGATAGCAAGTTTTTATTTATTTGATACAGGGTGTTTCCGTTTAAATACAGTTTTGCTTTAGATTGATAAAATAAAGTTCCCATGACTTGAGAAGTCTTACATGTAGAGAAAACATCTGTTGGTAGATTGCTGTAAAAACACCTGTGTTTTATTGAGTCAGTCTGTCAATATAAAGAGGCGATCGCTGCAGTTTTCACATGTCGGCTACACAATTCAACTGACTGCTATAGCCCTTTAAAGGTGTTTGTCAGGATACAAATTGTCTCTTTTGTGTGTTTATTTAGATTCCATGTATCAGTTTTATAATACTTGGTACAGATCTGATCCAAAAACGATTTTAAAACTTGTAATCCACAATTGTCAAAATAGGTTTGATTTTCAGTAGACAAAATTTTAAGACTTTCACCAGACGGGCTTGCGTCGACTTTAGGTATTTTTAGGGGACACCTGTCCCCAAAAAACTCCATGCAGCTACCGCTTTGCCTTGAGGAACCTTCTTTCACAAAACTGAACTATGATTGCCTTTGTTATAAATCTTTGAAAAGAAAGGTTACTTTTTCTAATTTATAAATGATATAAAAACAAAATTACATCACATAAATTCATGGACAATTTCGGGCATTAATAAGATCTGCAGAAACATTTGTTTCATCATGGCATATACTGTAATTTTACTTCCTAATTCTGACATTTTTTAGCTTTCTCTGTCCTCTTGATGTGAAAACAGCGGTAGTGTGATTCCCCCTGGCCACTTAGCTGGTATATTTATGAAGACACTGGGGGTGTCAGATATAACTTATTTTTACCATTAACGTAAGGGATCGCCCGACATTGTCATTTTTTATGCGCACACTTTGACCGCCCATATATACTAATCAGAACTTAGGTATTTTGACCACACAGTGACGGACACTGGGTTTGACAAGTCGGCGTAGAGTTCTGGATACTGACCAGCATGATGAAACACTACTTCCCGATGACCATGTACCTTGTAGAATGATTTTGGTCGAGAATGACCGCTACTTGATGGTCAGGTACAGGTGTTGACCTTAAGGGAGTTATTTGTCAAAGTGTTTTGTACCTGACAAGATGTAGACAGCCTTGCCTGGTGGGTACTGGTGATGGACGGCTAGCATCACATGACATTAGTATACCATTTGTACCTGATGTAGCTCATCACATCTGAAGGACCTAATTGAAACAGAGATATGTGCATGTTCCTGTTAAGTATTTAATTTATATTTAACTCATTCACCCCTGAAATTTCATAATGAACTATTCCAACCTTTGAATTGGAAGAGTTCAAATGGGTCTTCAGGGGTGAATGATCGAGTTAAGATTGATTTCTTAATATCTTTTAAAGTCATTTTTGAAAAGGATATATTCATTTATTGATAATTTACCAACCTGGCACTAGACGTAGTGTGGAAAAATTTTGAGGAACGAGGATTTGAAGTGCTTCCAAAGCACTTTCAAGTTGACAAAATGTTTCATTTCATGATAATTGCATACGCTCAATACATAATAAAAAAAAATCAAAGCTGTTTGAAAAACGCGAAACTAGACAAATTCATTCCTGTAGAACCAACATCAAAAAAGGATTGTGTTATAAGCTTATACAAAGAAAGAAAGAAAGAAAGAAAGAAAGAAAGAAAGCAAGAAAGAAAGAAAGAAAGAAAGAAAGAAAGAAGGCTTTTTGAGTGAAAATATGTATTGGAGTGAAAAAGAACAATGCTAAAACCGGTGGTTGAATGTAAGATTGACTTGATTATATACAAGTGTAAGGTATAAGTACACTGTATAAGTGTATAGGTACCTCACCAAAGTTCTGGGAGGAGGCTACTTGACCCCCAGGCTGGGGTAGCTCTATAATGCTTGTTAACATTCCAACTGGACATTAACTGACCACTTGATGGCTTCTTTATGTGGTTTATGACCGACACTGGTCAGTCTACCGGCCTGAGGCAGAGCGGCAGCATTTCTAGGCTGATGGAGAAACTGGGAGATGGAAATTGCTACATGGGGCAAAAATGTGGTACTAAATTGTGGAATGTGCATACCATACATTACTGTCTTGGTAGAGCAAAAGTGTCCAGAACAGAACAGAAATAAGTCTTGTCTTTGGTTTAAGAACAATGTAATGTAACCAAGTGTAAGCTTGTGATGCATTAGTTACTGTGAACACTTTTAATTGCACTATGACACTCCAACTTATCATTTGTTTGGTAGTCGAGGGAAACTTAACTTTCAGTTAAAAAAAAAAAAAAAAAAGTTTTCCGAATGTCTCATTAATCAGCTCGTGGCAGCAAAGGGAGGCAATCCAGAATACTGTCTTCAGTTCTAAAAATAGATTTCAAAATGCATCACTTTTGAATCGAACTGGATATGATCCGACACTTTACGTTGATTGACGTAGTTTTTGGTGAATGCTGTCCTTGGTTCATGTAAAATCCCCACAAATAATCTGAGTCATGTAGGTGTTTGGCAGTATAGAAATGTCTAGTCACTCGTGCGTTTGACAGTAACTTATCTGATAAAAGATCCTGCAAGACTTCAAACAACCTGCACTTGGGGGATGTTTTCTGGATAAATGCCTCGTGGTTATATAAGTAAAGGAATTAAGTCCCTACAGTGACACAAGTTCAGTATGAACTTGTTTATTGCGACGTCCCTGCTTACAACAAAGTCATATACCTTTCCTCCTTTAGTTAGCAACAAAATACCCTAGGAGCATCAATATGAATATAACAAATTGTGCACGGTGAACAAATTTGTTAGGTCTGTGTGGAATTATAAAAGACTTGAAAAGAAAAAGAACAGAGGACAATTGTTCAGGTCAATAACCTCCGTCTTAATCCTGATCATAAAAAAGGTTTGTAAAAGGGAACTTTAGCAGGTCTACGGTGATTTGACCTTGAAGTTTCAATACATGCAGGAATCCATATCACATTGAGACTTTTAATAAGAGGGATCCCATCTTATCTGAGACACAACTGGACTAGGTTGACCACTGGTCTGTAATTCTAAGCCCAAGATTGAATTCCAGTCTGGCCATTGCATTTTCCTGTTATATATCCAAACAGTTGTGTACAAGGAAGAAATCTGTAATAAATGAAAAAGAAGGATTAGAAAAAAATTCAACTGTTCTGATTAAAGGAATATTTAAAATGGCAGTTTCACTATGTACCCAAAGCAGCTTGGAATTCACATCATTAATTAAGATTTTAAATGACTCTATAAAGGTTTGGATTTGTGACAAGTTTTCGTTGGTGGGATTTCAAAATAAATGATTCAGAACGCTTTGGCAGTAGCTCAAGCTTTTCAATGCCAGGATTGTGGTCAAATTCTAACCTTTGAAATATTCATCAAGATTTTCTTGTTAAAGTTAGCATGTTAAGCAGAGTTTCAAGGTCATTGAGCAAAAAATAAAGTATTTCCATGTTATCTCAGATGAACATTCAAGGTTTGGGGTATTAAACTGTATAATTAAAAGGCGGTCGTGTTGATACATTTTGAAGTATTCGTTAATAACATGTAGAAGGAACTAAAAAGGATAATTCTATAATTAGAATTCGGCTGCCGTTATTTCATGTATGTTTCACTCCTAATCATCGTGTGATCAAGTAACCTAATTAATGAATATTTTGAAATCTTCATTAATTTTACAGTTGAAATTTGCAAAGCAAGATTTTGAAATTTTGAGATATTTCGTAAATACATTTCTTGCTACGTCGCTTAAAAAACCCTCAATTTTTTTTTATTGGCAAATGATCCCTTTGAGTTAACACTTTGTGGATTTTGTTCAAACTGAATATAGTGAAAATGAAATTATCACAAACTCTAACAGTGGTACAGAGCTGGATAGCATGTGATGTGGTAACGAGGATAGAATAAGTGTGAATAACAACCAAAGTCTGTGGTATTGTTCACATCTTCCTGATCCTGTGTGGGTAGACATGTTAACTGCCTTTAAAGTCAGACATAGAAATGATGAATGATTGATGATTGTCTGTCAAACGGCTGGAACGTAATGACAGGAGAATGTACTTATAATCATGTGTGTATGGTCATACCTCCCCCGTTGGTGGCTATACTGGGATAGGACTGATGAGTGACGATAGGGACACTAGGGACACGGTAGGGACACGGTAGTGGCCAACACAGACACTAGTCTGTCACATGTATTATAAGGTCTGTATGTTTTGGGAGTCTGCTTGCATTTTCTATTGGAATATTTAATTATCACCTCCATTTTGTGAGAAATGATTTTAGCATTCCTTCACAAAATATCTTGTGGATATTTCTTCAAATATTTTAGTATTTGCCAGTTGTGGTTTGAATTGCATCCTGTCTTGAAAATAATTTTTCCCAAAATTAAGTACCTGAAATATTTTCCCATGAAAACAAGATAGTAAATGGTATGTAACGGTGTGTACATGTCACACCTGTCATAAGAGGTTAGATTTATCTCCCATAGAAACTTTCGATTAGCATTATATCTGCTTATTTATTTATCGTCTAATAAGCCCAGGGGTCCAACACAAAACCTATTGACTCAAAGTGGGGGGTGGGCTTATTGCTGGCCAATGAAATATACTGAGCATTTCAGTATTTCTACTGAACTGTATTTGACATAGGTGGGCTTATTACCAGGCATGGGCTTATTGCCAGATAAATTTGATAGTGTTGTACAGTTATACCTTAATGACTTTGGATGTTGTATGTTTTTAAGATGATGTTCAGTTACTGTAGTTTTTGTATCAAGTTGACCATATCCAAATAACCATTTGTAAAAGTGCAGATACACTTTAATAAAAGTACAAATTACCATTTATAAAACACAGGTTTGTATAATGTGGAACTCTTTGGAATGGAGGTACAGATTAATGTATGATATATCCTTAAATAATGACAGTATCAAAGAAATTAGTCTATAGAGTGCTGATGTGTGTAGTACCAGACAATTGAAGGCCAGTACATCGTATGTACTAGAGCGGGGGATTACACAGAGCACAGATCTCTCTGTATCCACACTGATATTGACCGTTTGCTGTGGCCAGATTAGCTGGCTAGTAGGATGTTAGATACTTGTGTTAACATTCAAGATCGACCACTCCAACAACTTACCATGATCATCAACGACTTCATATTCAGCATCCTTGTTTTATTGGAGATAGAATTGTTCTACTGCCCACTTAGCACTGTTGGACTATTGCACAGCAATAGAAATGTTAAATTTCTCTTTCAGTTGTCTTAATCACTTGGCCAACACAGCCTGACCAGAGCAAGGAAAGGGGCGTGTAGATTAGAGGAAAAGACTAAATATTATTAGATCAGCTGAAACGATGTGTCTCGTCTGCAATGACTACATTATAGCCCGCCTGAATGGGGAGTTACACATACACTCTCCGACAATCAATATGGCTACCTTTGGTCTCGCATTCATATGGTCAGCGGTGATTAATTTATTCATTAACTAATCAAACAAGAAATGTAATATCTTGACAGTAAGGCACATCGAAACTCACTTAAAGGTCTCGATCAACATTTAAAGTGAAACGGAGGTCTAAATGATGTGATGATGGAGAATTTTGTGTATGGAACTCTTCTTTCTACGGAGGTCAATACAGCATATTGCTGATTGCTACCTTAATTAATGGTCCAGTGACCTTTAGAATGAAGGCAGCAGTTAATTGACCGATAGGTAAAGCTCGTTAATGTTCGTTAACAGGTAAATTTGCTAATTGATGTAAAAGGTACTTCACTAGTGATGAGGGGATTCAAAGACTTGCTCTTAATTTCACTTAAGATACAATTTGTCTTAACTGACCGATCATCAGGAACTCTGAAAATATCAATGAAAGGTCAAACGTTTAAATGTTCGGTCAAGAAATACTATTAACTGATTGCACATTGAATTCTCTTTTTGCCTTTGGTAAAATTTAACTTTGCTATTTATGGGGAAAACGGAATTAGTGTGAAGTAAGTCATTATATACAGTAAACCTCTTAAAACTGTCACCGCTTGTTTATCAACATTTTGGCAATATAAGAGAGAGAATGACAATGTATTGAGGGACAGGTATGGAGGAAGTGTAATGTGGACATTGAACTACGATTGGTGTTGGCTATAAACGGGTTTTTACTGTAGTCACAGGTGAAACAGGTATTGGTTGTATATGTTAACCAATTTCAAATTTGTTGCTCTTTCTTCGGTTTCATATACATAGTGTAATTTCTTTCTCTGGTTTTATATATTTTTTTTGTGTAATTTCTTTCTTGGATTCTCTTTTAGATTGTGATGTAATTTTGTTTAGATCATACAGACTGGTGCCATTTTATCTGACACTTGTACTTTGGTCACCTTTGGCTTTAGTCATTAGATGCCCTTTCCTCATTTAATGGTTAATATTGTTAATGATATTTAACGATTTACCCCTAAAGTTTAATGTGACTATATATTTGCACATGGTCAGAACTTTGAAGTCAATTGTGACCTTTGGATGACCTTTGCTCTTTGATTGGAATTAATTTCAACATGTTGTCTTCCCTTTTGTTTCGGTGACTCCTTTGATGCTCTTGCCTTCTCATACAATTAGCTGACATTGGCTAAACGATTGTGATCAGGTGTCGTCACTCAATGTCATTAAAACTCAATGTCATTAAAACTCAATGTCATGACTTGAAAACTTAAGAGTTGAACCAAAAAGTGAACTTTGACCTTTAGATGTCATTTGCTGAAAGTTTAAACCCAGAAGTCAACTTTGACCAATAGATGTCCTTTGCTGAAGGGTTGAACCAAAAATACAGCTTTGACCATTAGACGTCATTTGCTGATAATTTGAACCCAATAGTCAACTTTGGCCACTGGATGTCCTTTGCTTGACCATTAAACTCAATCATATTCAGCCAATGGATGTCCAGTATTTAACAGCGTTTGGTCATCAGATAATCTCCAAAGTCAACAATATGTGGGCTCGCCTGTTATAAGGTGGTAAATCATCAATGATAAGATGGAATGGTCCGATATCATGACTTCTTATAATTGCCGAGTTTGTACAATGAGAACGCCATTTTCTAGTAATACCACTGTTTAACCAATAGTCAGACTGTCTCACTTTCAAGAAAATTAGTAATTGATATTGTTTGAACGTAATTTTCTGCCACAAAGTAATGGAATTGAGCATTTAGGATGAGTTTGCATCCTTCAAAAATGAAATAGATTTTGCAGAAAAGTACTCTATCAGTTTATGGGTCATTTTGGACAAAATCAATCTATTCATACTTGACCCCAGAGTGCTATTTCTTAACCCCAATCTAGCATTTGGACGAACTGGAACTGAACAGTTATTTGTATCTGAACATTAGCCAACAATGTGTCGGACAGGTCAGTCTTAGATAGATCTCCAAGGCGAGACATTTTGGCGTCTGGAAGCCCGTATTAATTGGCACTACATTTTTCTCACTATTAATCTGTCAGGGGGCCACAATGATAGAACACACTGCCTGTCCGAGGGGAGACGTCCGCATCCAAACACTGTACCAGTATGTCGGATAGGGAAACATATACAGCCAGTCTGACTTCCCTTAATTGACGTTTATTGGACCTGACTGCCGTCAGAATTAATAGAAATGAAAAATATGTATTTCTTGTACCATAAGGCACTAACATTTTCCAAGAAGAAAGACATTTCCACCGTCCTGATCCAAGAGCATCCCTAGGGGCCTGTCCTTCCTTGGGAATCAATATACAAAACAAGGCCATGATAATAAGTCATGAATTAAAGCTGATGACAGCGTTTGTCATTTCACACATACGAAAATATATATCAGAAGTGCTTACTGTTGACTGCCGAGGGTGTTATAGCTCAGGAACAATCATGTTCCGCTTTAAGAAATTCAAGGTATGTATGATCTCTTCGTTCTGCTCCACTTTCTTTCGTGTTTTTAGATTCTACTTCTAGGTATTCTTCTGTTCTTCAACTTTAACGACTTTTAAGTTTTATTGTAATTGAACAACCTTGTCAATTTTTTTATATGGCGACTTCTTCCAAAAACTCCCATGTGACAAAATAGTAGTGCAAGAAGAACGTATGACAAACACTTGTGATTGGACCTACAAAATCTGGTAAATACAATATTTGAAGCAGGTCTCTACAGTAAAAGGAATGAAAAATCATGTTTTTCTTTAAAATGTTGAGACTAATCAATTATATATTATGTATAAAAAAAGTGTTTCTGTTCATCAGTTGGTGTCCCTTTATGAAATACAAAGTATGTGATAGTTTATTCTACTATTCCAGAACGGAAGCATATACTTCTTTCTGTATGAAAGTTTATTTTACTATTCAAGAACGGAAACATATACTTCTTTCTGTATGAAAGTTTATTTTACTATTCAAGAACGGAAACATATACTTCTTTCAGTATGAAATATATAAACTGGTTATTTTGCACTGTAGGAAATGTGAGCTATCAAGGTGTCTTTTACAGTTGATGCCCTCTTTTAGGACATACGTCTTCAGTAATTTGAGTTATAAAATATTATTTACTGTTTATATTCTAAAAGACAGTCAAAAGCAATCTCATACCTGAGACCATTATGTCTTGTAGAACATCTGCAAGTATCCTGGGGCGAGTGAATATTTAAGATTTATTCTGTAGCTATGGCAGAAAAAGGTTGTTGCATTTCGCTGATAAATGTAAGATGGATCTGTTTTTCTGGAACTGTGGATCAAGGATACTCAAATTAATGGGTTTTGTTGAAATATGCCATTTTTCAGAATCTGTTTTTGTCGTATCAAGGCCATAAACATTGTTTATCTGACAGTGTATTGTCATCGATAAGAAAAATGTCTTGGAGAAAAAGTCCATCACTAGTGCTGTTCTGTCTATCTGTTTTGATACCTAGTCAATCACGGATTCCTGCGTCTGTCTAATCGTATTGATAAATTCTGAATTTTTAATCGGAAAATATCGAAATATTGGTTTGATACTATCAGTGGTAATCATAAGGGTTTACTATAATGGGAAACGCTGAATCTAGTAGACAGTCATCAATATCTGATCGGAGACTTCACGATGTATACGCTTGGCTGAGTGGTAAAGATTTCGATTTGAATAGAATTGAGCTCTAAACTATGGAATAGCTTTAAGAATGATGATTATTGACAGTTTTGCTGTAAAATTGAAAGATGCTCATAATTGAAAGAATATGGTTGAGGCATTCTACCTCTGTATTAAGAATATCCAAGGCTTACGTTTTTTTGTCTCTTAGATAAAAAGAACTTGTTAGCTTGAAGTCTTCTGGGCTTGTTTAAGGCTGAAAACAAATGTCAGAAAAAGGAAATGATACTTTTTGCAAGTAAATTTTTTTTTTTTTTTCAAGATATTATGGAAGATCAGGTTCAAAATATTCCTAAAAGAAAAATTAGATACAATTTTAAATGTTCCAAAGAAGTAATGACAACCATTCAAAAGATATTAGGCTTTTTTAAGTTCAAATATTTAAGAAATAAAAACTTAAGGTTCAAAATGTTCTCAGAAAATGTCAATATAAAGTTTATTTCAGGTCGTGTGTTTTATAAATGAGATCTGAGCGGTAGGTATAGTGTTTGTCTGGAGTGATCGTAAGTACTGCTGTCACTGGTGTCCAGTCGATCGCCTGTCAATAAACCTCCAGATTACTTAATGGATTCCACGGGGAGCTTTGTGTCGCTGTGAAATAATTTTTTACCCATAAATGACACAACGTTAATAGAATGATTACACAATATAAGAGCTTTAATGACATAGATTTAAGAGGGAAATGGAGAAAACAATCCAGGCTTCGACATCTGCCTAGTCAAGATAACAGGATGAAAGCAAACACGTTTCCATATAATGGATTTTTTTCAGCCTAGGTAAATTTTCGAAACATGTTGTTAAGCGGAAATTAACGTACAAACAATAATATAACTATTGATTGATTTTAGGGGTTGTCTTGTTAACTTGATCTTGTTATACACCGTTCAGAAACGCCGGCGGTTACCAGTGGGGAGGTAGAAGGGATACTATTGAGTGGAGGGAATGGTTGTTGCTAAGTATTTGTCACTATCAATGCCATTTGTTGTATGGAGGGCATTCATCGCCACGGCAACGACAGAGGACATCATCGCCATGGCAATGACAGAGGACATCATCGCCATGGCAATGACAGAGGACATCATCGCCATGGCAATGACAGAGGAGATCTTTGCCATGGCAACGACAGAGGACATCTTTGCCATTAGATGATGGCAGTAAAACATTTAAATACTTGTAGAACTAATTAATTTAATCAACTAGGTCAGTAATAGATAAATCTTCTTCTTTTAACATTTGCAGGGTCAACTACATGAAATTCAAATATCTGGACCCTGATTCGTAAACTACAGGTAGACAAAAATCCTGCACTGAAACCTATCTTGATACCATAGAAATATATTAGAGCTTTCTTTTAGGAAACAAATTATTTCATTAAGTGTTAGTAAATGTACGCCACCAGTTAATGCAGTATGTTTTTCATACTTTTTGTCAATGTAAATTGGTTTATTGTATTCCTGGTCTTATTACAAACTCTAAACCTACTTATAGGTAGCAAGGTCTCTTATAGTGAGAGTGGTGTCCCTTTACTGGCACACTGTAGTATGTGTGTTCAGAAGGAAAAAAGCTTTTAGGTTGACAGGATAAAAAAGTACAAACAGGAAATTGAACTTTTTTTTTTTTTTATCTTTGAAGATTTAAAGTGAATCTATTAGGAACAGTTGTAACCTTTTCTTCCCTTACACAGAATTACAGCTCTTAAATGGATCTGTCCAATATAAGTTATTTCCACAATTTCAAAGGTCACAGTGAAAATACGATTTGGTTTTAAAGTCCAGTAATTTTCTGTAAAGAGTTTTCTGTAAAATGTAAACAAAGCAAAGCAGTAAAGAGTTATTCTTCTTGCACATAAACCACTTGCCGAATGGCGGAGAAATTGTCGTGAATGCCACCAAAGTCATGTGACCTATTCTCCTCCCAACACAACAGTCGTGTTACATGTCCGTTTGACAATTATCTGGAGTTAAATTTTATTTCGACTTTCCCATTACAATCATTGTCTTGTCACCTTAATCAGGATTTAATGCGGGAGATCTCTTTAGTGACAGCTAGAGTTCCTAAATTGCCAAAGATTAAACAAATATCGGCGTATGTTTTACTGGAATCGGAATCGTAGGTTAATGTACTACCTAATGTTAATTAAAGTCACTACTCAGGACGTGACACAGCGCTGACGGTATGTAAAGGAACGGTGGCCAATTAACGGTGCCGATTCGTTGTGTAATACATTTAACGGGCCAGATTCAAAGACATTAAAGACAGAAAGCTTAGGGTAATTCCAACGTACGACTCGTAATACCCTGCCAAGGTCGCGGTTCAACTGTTGAAGGACACGAAATTGATTTATGAAGGGAAATCAGGAAATTTCATATTTTTTTTCTTTATTTAATATGTGAAATTGATTAATATGAAGTGATATATAGGGCATAGACATACAGTGGATCAATAAACCAGGACCAAAGTGGCACTTTATATTTCCTTAGTTTCTGTAAAATTCGTAACATTTTCTGTATAAATATAGACATAGTTTTATCAAATGTACAGAGATTTTTCTCTTTATTTTATGAAAATGTGTACATTTTATGATATATGGGCCTAGCGTTGGATCAA
Organism: Chlamys rubida; assembly: GCA_032359455.1. Lineage (NCBI taxonomy): Eukaryota > Metazoa > Mollusca > Bivalvia > Pectinida > Pectinidae > Chlamys > Chlamys rubida. Next base: position 4,178 of record JAUMHH010165767.1, on the reverse strand, counting down.
TCCATTCTTCGAGTGTGACAGAGAAGAGTTTAGTGGAAACTAATGCACCGATACTTGTTATATGTACAGATTAATTATACCAGGATAAGGATCTGTAGGTATTACAGTCACGCTGATAAGAATTATGACATGATCAATTAGGGTGAATTTAACCTTGTTCCTCTGGCGATCAATTAGGGTGAATTTAACCTTGTTCCTCTGTGGCGTCAAATGCTAATGCTTTTATTCTGATGCTCCCTGATGTGAAATAAGTCCGTCATGTGCCGCCATTTTTGTGTAATTATGGGATATCATATTTTAGAGGTTGAAAGGGCATTAACATTATCTCGGGGACAGATGGTTTGACATCATTATATATAGATATTTCTATTATGCCGAAGAATTTGAGATCGTTTCTTAAACTTACATCTGATCAATGTAACCTGGAGAAATTCTCATCCCTTGATTGTGTAGAGTGTATGTGTTAAACACAATATGTTTCAGTCCTACAACAGTTACTGGCAAAATTGTAATTGCAGCAGGTAGGTGAAGGTCGTGTAAACCCGGAGGATTCCGTAATTGTAGACGTTTATTTGTTTACATGTTAAAGATGGCTTGGTCATGATCAGCCATCATCGGAACCAGTTAATTTAAAAAAAACTTTGTGTAATTAAAAGTGTTTAGACTTACAAATTCATGCAATATATCACAGATAGAACATTTTCGCTATAAAAACAAGGTGCTTGTATATTTGCAAGAATGTTAAACATTTGATATTTGTGTAACAGTTGTGCAAACAGTTGACTTTTAAAAGGCAAACATCGCATGTGATTGATACATGTCCGACCTGGCGCTAATAATCCAAGGAACAGGGTCAGATCATACAAGATAGCGTTGTTGATAGCGAGAAAGTTCACCAGGAATTTGTCTAGTTGGAATAATAAATCGTTGTTCTGTTGCTCTGTGATTGGTCTTACGCAACACGTATGGGACCAAAGAATTGGGACCGTACCGAGACTAGCGGTAAAATGGTCCAGTGTTCTGTCGAACAGGAATGCAGATCGTTAGTTATTAGGTACCGGGGTGACAACAGACGCGGCCTGTTTGGAAGATGTTCTTTATTAGGTGTGTGATCTATAGTACCGTATAGTACCTCCGATCAGCCCAGGGGTGTAATCTTCAGAAAAAGAGGTGAAAAAAGACCAGCACTGTCTACGGGAAAACGTCTAATACAGTTTAATGTCTTTTTTTACCTCCATTATACAGACAAATTCAGGGCACATATTATACTATCTATGGTAATTCCGCCATAATCGGCAAATATGACATTTATACCAGTGACGTGTGAAGAGTATTAAGCTAGATACAAATTCCAAGTATTAATGAAGTATGCTGTAAAATTGTACATCAATATTAAAATTTTACCAATTTTTATGTAGGAAGAGTTATTTTGACTTAAAATATGACACACATTCAGTTAACGCTGATAAGCCCATGCTCGAAAATAAGCCCTCCTCTCCTATTAATAGATTGTATAAATAGGATCCTTATTTGGAAACCAGATCTTCCTGAGATAAAGCATGAAATTCAGACCAATGGTAGGCAGGGCTTATTATTGGTATAATACGGTAATTTGTGTATATTTATAAATAGTAACAGTATGTTCCTTGTCCCATCCGAATAATCTACAGACATTTTATGTAAGCTGTAGAAATGTACGGTACATCAAAATAATTAAAATCTCAGCACAGCTTGATAATTGACCATGTTTCACATTCCAATGCTGACAATAGAATGTTTATTCAATGTACAAAATCATCCAGTACTTTTGTTGAAATGGTACTCCATGCTTCATTAATCCATATATTGGGCAATAAACATTATTTACATTATCAAGACATCGCTATGTATACGCATAGTGAAATACGATAAAGCAATAATGCTTAATATGTTATAGAAATTTAATATCTATCTGACAGGTATATGGTGACTGACAATCGGAGCATCAATCTTAAACAGAGATGAGTGTTACGGTTGAGTGCTCGTATGATCTTCGCGTTTAATCATGTGACTATAGGTGACAGAATTATCGACAGATGTGTATGAATGCCAATTGAAACCATTCAGACATTACGTCAATTATTTAAATTTCATAACACAAAAAAGTGAAAATTGAAAAAGATTATAATCAGCATTATATACATTGTACAGCACCACACTGATGTAATTATGAGAAAAAAGGTTTTAATTTTTTGTGATTATGTCAACTAATGTCTTGATTGAATAAGTGACATATCCACATGGTGACCTTGTGACTGACATGCCTGCTTCTGAAACAGACGCCTTTGAGGACTAATTGTGGAGAGGAAATTACCCCAGTGTCACTTAGTTCATTTAAATAAACCCACAAAGGTTCATGCCAAAGTTCACTTTCATTAAAACAGCACTGTTTGTTGGGTATGAATTAAGCATTAGATGAAACACCTTACATCTTAATAGCTGTTGGCATACAGAAGATTAAGGTTGCAAGAAATTCTACAAGTTAGTATCAACTTGCTTGAAAGGTTTCATGTTGAATAATATAAGTATGTGGGACATTGGAAGATATAGAAGCAGTGTTTTGCTAGAAATGCTTCCATGCCCGAACTTCCCATAGATCAATTTCCAGAAAATCAAACACGTAAAATAATTCTTGAATAAATTTCGACAAAGGTATCAAAATGGGGCAGATTTACAGAAAAAGAAATGTAATCAGATATTGTTTAGCTAGAAGTAAGTGTCCAGGGATCGTAGTTCGTGTTCAGGGAATAACTTGCAACTCAAAATTTTCTGGATACCTCAGTCAGAATAATGGTACATGGACGAAGTTAGCAATGTATAATTATATTGAATGGTGGAGAGAAAAAGGTTCATTTCTGTGTGTAAACAGATATAAGTGATCATATAAGTAACCGTATCCCTATTTGATGTTTTCCAGAAGGACACGCTGATGAAGGACCTAGAGCGCGAGAGGCTGGCCCGGGCCCAGACGGAGCAGAAACTCCGTTCAATGACGGAGGAAAACAACAACTGCAGGTCACGTCTCCACTCCCTCCAGGATGAGTTCAAAAGGTCAGTGTATGTGTATGTCAAGTTCAAAATCTACGTCTCCAGGTCAAAGGTCATTGACTCTAGGTCATAGGATGTCAAATGGTCAAATGTTGATCTCTTTAGAGTCGAAAGTTGCCGTCACCAGAGTCACCCTATAGGTAATGAATGGTGTTTCTGAGGTCTGAGTTTGATGTCGTTACAGTCAAAGGTCGTTGTCTTTGGGGTCAAATTAGATGCTGTCTTCAGGGTCAAAGTCAATGTTTTTTGGGTCTAATGCAGCATCTATAGATTTAAACTAAAGTTGTCGTTTACAGTAACATTTAATATAATACAGCTGGACATGGTTTCTGAAGCATACAGCTGTCTGATTCATGGTTTCCACTGAATTTACTTGTGCCTCCGTTGTTTCAAGGACGGAGAGAGATGTAAGGGGGAGGGGAATCTGAAATGGTTCAAACATTATTTGTATGCATGGCTGTGATTTCTGATTTTACCAATGGTAAAATGATACTGAACATTCTGTGGTTATAAAGTGTTGATATATTGGCAGACTGTGTAATGACAAGATATAGTAACACACCTCAACTTTAGATACGGTGGCTGGGACAGAAAGCAGGATGGAGTCCTGTTCTTGACTAAAGAATCGGTAAACTTGCTGTCATATATGAAATATGTAGAAGCCAGTTCTTGTTTGAGTATAAAGTTGTATGTTTTTAACCACAGTTTGATATCAAACATTGACATGTCTCTTGGTGTCGGGAATAAAGTTGCGTCCCGACAGTTCATGCATATTTAAACTTAAAACTTGTTGCTGCCCTTCTATGCGTGGTTTGTTTTGGTAATAAAACCAGTCCGTGAAGTCTTCTCGCAGTCATAAATGCCCTCTATCAAAGAAGGAAGAAAAAATGAATATATGTTGAAAACAATACGTGTCTGTCTGTTATATAATCCCACACAGTATATATAACAATGTTATAAAATCCCACACAGTATATATAACAATGTCGATAAAATCCCACACAGTATATAACAATGTCGATAACAGTTTTGAAATATCCACCAAGCTTTACACAAAAAAGTAAGTTTCAATATAATGAAAGTTCTGGGGG
>JAUMHH010165756.1:0-16905 GCA_032359455.1 Chlamys rubida | reverse complement strand
TATGGATATATATATAGCCTTGTAATAGTGTATGTCTTTGTGGTGTGATGTAAATGTATGCATTATGTGATGTTTTGTTATAAGTAATGTTTGGTTTAAAAAAAAAAAACTTCTCAGATACTGAACTTCATAGTTCATCTCAAGCAAGGGAAAAAAATCAAAGATGTGACTCCTGTGAGAGGATAAGTTTACATGATATATAATTTATATACTCATATGATATTTTACATGATGTATCTGTGAAGACAAAAATAAAAAAAAATAAAAAAACCCAAACATCTATGTTATGATATTAGCTTGGTATTTAAAATCTATAGCGGTATACTTGTGATTATATGACGCTAAAACATTGCCCATTATTAAACATGTATATTGATTAGCATGATATGACAACGAATTCATTTATTTTGTCGCAAAATAAAATATTTCTGAATATGTTATCGCTAACTTTTACACAATCAAATACAACGTCAATATTTACCTGCACAAATTGTTTAACGCGGTTATCAGCATTATCTCTAATTATAGCCGATGCTAGAGTACACCTAGAGAGGTTTGTGTAACTGGTCCAAGGTCCAAGGCGATACTTCACACTAGCCGAGACGCTAACATGGAGAGGCTGTACGTAGTCCTAGTGGTATTGTCCGTCGGTTTGGCCCTCTGTGCCTCGGTCGACCTGCCACAAGACGACGACGCTCCTGGCTTCGACGAATGGTTCCTGTCCAACAACCAATCATACGAAAATTACCCGATTCATTTCGAGGACCCTCTTCCGAAATGGCTTCGGGGAACACTGGTTAGTATATGAAAGGATGGTTCATATTTTAGTTTTTAATATCATGTATAATAGCATGTGTATTTAAAGAAAAGATATCGGTTTATCCTGTCATACGAGTGAAAAATATATGGTATCCAAATGGAAAAGCATTTGATTAATTACAAACAAGAAAAAGTGGTTTCTTCAAAAACGTTGGGTGAATTATTTGCGTTATCTTAGGTGCAATATTCAAGAATCCTGCGCGCCATCTTGAAACGGTTCCTGAACGCAGTTCTACCGCTTGTTTGCTATGAGCTATTAAATTGGCTTACAAATTGTTTCATTTGTGAAGTTAGCAAAGATAATTATACCATAATTATAACAACCACATACTCTTCTGTCGCTTATTCATATGACCAGAATCCAGCGAATAGAGAGTATTTTTTAGATTAGTCAATACCAAAAGTGATATCTCCACACTCGGACAGAAATCGGTTATCTTCTACTTCTAAATGGTACTGACCAACTTCAACAATTTGAAGATAAAATGTCAGTCAAAATGATAGATAGAGGGTATTTAACAGTTTCTCGTTAATTACAATATGAAATTCATGAGTATGACAGAACAGTAATATTTTTTATGCGTGCAAAGCAGGAGTGGATGTAGTATGCCATATTAGGGAAATGCATATGATATACTACGGAAAAACAATTAAAGTTTCTATTGATAACAATTTGAAACAACTACTACGACGAAGATGATACTACATCAAAACAGTTACATTGTATTCTTTGGCACTATATTATTTTGGCGTCACTCTCGACAATAAAATTGTGAATGCATGTATTCATCAGTAAGCTCAAGAAAGGATCTGAAGCTTGGGTTCTCTCCCTTTGTCTACATTTGAAATACTCAGCATGTTGATGGTAGACTCATTTTTGATAAAAGGCAAAATTCGAAATTAAAATAATGGATAAATTAAAATGATGGATACATTTTCTCAATAATTCTGTCATATTCAATGTCATAGTAAGCAGAAACTAATGTTCCGTGATGAATGGACTTCCTAACATAGTTTAAGCTTTTTCTGCATTTGTCATGTAATCTTTTTTACATGAATGTTATCAGGAGTGCAAGTTAGATACCTTAGTGTATATAGCAAATATGAAACAACCACTTACTCTAACGTCATTTCATCCGTATCTTAATATAATATATGCAGCTTTGAATGAAGTAAATGGAAAGTGCCGTTCTGATTGGTCAATACCAAAACAATATTTCACTCTCACTTTTAATATCCGTCACTGTGTGAATGAGATCATTTTACCAGGTTTATAGAAGTAGATATCTTACTGGTAAAAATGAAAAAATAAATAAATATATACAGAGTATTACATATGCAATTGTATCCTCTTTGTTCCTGTAGTATTGCAGTATTTCGGTTAACAATTAGGGAAAAGTGAAATAATTGCAGAACCCTTTGATAGTCTTAAAATAACCATTAGAGACAATTAGGACAAGGAATTGTGAATTAAGACCAGAAAAGAATTGATGCGATTGTAAGGCATGATTTTTTGTATTGGGTCGGATGCAGTATTTCTTTTATTTATATATTTGTGTTCATCCATGTTTAAGATGCATACTTGTGCTCTTTTTAAACGTTTTCTTCTGGTTGGTAAGTATACAGGTCTATATATCACATCCAGCAAAATGTATATTTGTGATTTTTCGATGAATAGTACGTATATACGATATGTACTCTTGTCTCCTTCCCGAAAAACGTCACATAAAAACATTTCGCTGGTTGTACTAGATGAACCTGTATACGATGCATACTAACTAGCTGACTCATTCATAAATTCCTGACACACCCTTATGTTATATTACAGATCAGAAATGGAGCGGGCCAGGTAGAAATGGGTAAAAGGAAATTCGTTAACTTTTTTGACGGATATGCAAAACTTAATAGCTGGAAGTTTCCGGGCAACGGATCTGCATTCTTTTCCACAAAATTTATCCAATCTAAGGTGTATACCGAATCCCTCGCTAAGAATGACATAGCACCCTTCCTCACTTTTGAAGGCGTCTCTCCACCGTTCGGGGATGTTGAGCGATATGAGTCGTTCATACTAAACATGGATAACACTGTCGTGAACGTATTCAATTACTCCAACAAAATCGTAGCCATGAATGACATCTGGAAGGTGTATGAAATTAACCCACATACACTGGACACCATAGGCGCTGTTAATCCACCAACACCACCGTCCAAGTTCTCCAATTTGGGCCGACTGAATGTGATGTCCACTGCGCATCCTGTGGCAGAGCATGGCACGGGTGCCACGTTTGACATCCTTAACACCTTCAGTCTGATACCCGGTACAAAAGAAAGGTTGTCAGTTATTCGAGTCACTTCTCTCGAAGGACGTGAGCTCGTCGCCGAATGGGAAATTGACCAAACATCGTACATGCACTCGTTTTCTGTCACGCCGAATTACGTCATACTGCTCGCTGCTCCGTATTACGTAAACATGGACGACATGCTGAAGTATGCTTCCGTTGTTGGAGGGATGCAGTGGAACGCTCAGGACAACGCTACCTTCTACGTTGTGGAAATCAAAACTGGAAAGATACACACCCTCGATACCGGAAATGTCTTTGTCGTTCACCACATTAATGCATTTGAACTTCCCGACGGCAAAATCGCTTTAGATGTCCCCGCACAACCAAACCCATACGCATTTTCCATGTATGACTTGAGCTATATACATAATAAAACCGCTAGAGTCAACTTGCCTGCCAAACCTGTTCTAACGCGTTTCACTTTAGATTTGCAGACCCAAAGTGTCCAGCGAGTGTCTTTTGAAGATGGACCAAAGGCTCCCTGTGTTGGTGCTCTGGAAATGCCGGTATTCAACGAGAACTACCGCCATATGAACTACTGCTATATATATGGCCAGGTGATCAACTATAACGGGAAGGGTTTCAGTCACATCGCGCTGGTCAAAAAGGATGTGTGCGACAACGCCGGGGACCTGATGTATGCCGCGCCCCATCAGTACCTTACAGAACCGTGGTTCGTCCCTAACCCTGATGGCAAGGCGGAGGACGACGGCGTGTTGATGGCGTCTGCATTTGACGGTGACAGGAAGGAGAGTTACCTGTTGATGCTTGATCCTAAAACAATGACAGTCCTCAACCGATCCTACATGCCTACACGAGTACCCTTCAACTTCCACGGCAGGTTCTTTGATATCGTGTGATGACCGAGAAGCCGGGAGGGTGTGTTTGAAACAGTAAAGATATATATCTTTTTATTAATGACACCTTTCGATAATCGTATTTATGGGAGCTGGGCATGTGATTAAAATTAACAGAACGATTGGAGTTTTTCTTATTTATTATCTGCTTAAGTCTGACATATACAGCAGATTTGTGTCTCCCCGGTTTGTTACTGGATCTGATATAAACATAAGGAACGTTGGTCAAAACCAGAGTTTATAGGATATACGATATAGTAACCACCGCACTGATTAACAGTGACATACGGACGTGACATATACTGCATAGTTGTTCAATTTTGTGGTGCTAATATTTCGTGGTTGTTTCGATCAGAACTAGTTCGCGGGGATGACGTTTCGAGCATCATTTCCACGTTATCGCGCTCATGGAGGTACTTTAGCATTTCGTTGATGGGATTAAAGTTAAATGCGATATTGAACTGTTCATCATTATTTTCATTATAAGGGATTGAATGGGTAAACGTATTTTTTTCTTTCAGGTCTGAAAATATGTTTTACTGATATTGTAACTCATGGTATTATATTCGCGCACTCTTTGGTGACCTCGAATATAGCAAAATAAAATCCCCGCGAATATAACAAACTATAAAAAATGCTATTATGAATCGACATGTTTATATTGAATAAGACAATGAAACTATTGGCTGTTTGTATATCACAATTTTGAATGCTCCTATGAAAACATAAATGATATCTTAACGACTTTATCTATTGTTCATTCGTGTCTAAAGCTAGACAAATATTTTTACTAATATAAATGGCAAAATATAACAAGAGGTTCAACGGGTCTTAACACTCACATGAGTTACATAAATTAAAAGTAAGAACACTTCATTTGGAAGTCACAAGTCAAAAATATGAAGTGTTTATCAGAAAGAAAGAAAAACGAAATAACCCCAGAAAACACAACAAACAAACAAACAAACAAACAAAAACACTTTACAATACTAACGGATGCTTGTCTATAAAATAACAAACATTATACGCAATATAACTTTGATATAGAAATAAGATAGCAAATGTATTAGACAATAGACCCATGGGTCTTGATAGTCATCTGGGAGATGTAATGATATTGTTTGTTGTTGTTGTGATTTATCACAAAAAATACATAAACACCCTAGGACTTTTCCATCAATTTTGAGGATTGGATCCTGATATTTCAGCCCAATCCGTATCATCATCGAGAGTGAGTCAGACTCTAAAGTTTCATACCATCAAACTGCAATTATAAGATGATAATTCCAATCAAGTTTTAATTATTTTCCAAATAAAGTGATGCGTGATCCAAGGGTAATGGAATTCACAAGTTTGATAAAGCACCGTAAGGTTCAACAAGCCTCCTAAAAGATGTAATAGTCACCCTAAATATCAACCCCCTGGTATGTCATATAAGACCCTTATTAAAAATCGGAATATATATATATATTTGTAATTTAAATATATTGATTTTGTACGTAAGTTACTTGAAAGGTACATAACCAGGTTAACGTAGTCGATAATAAAGCATTAAGGCTGATGTCTTCAAAGAAATAGCTCACTGGACTTATAACATGTCAGTCTCTTTAGCGAACTAACTGAATGCTACGAAATGACATATTATTTAAGTTCATTTATATAGCTAGGTCATGAGGAGCTTAGTATCCCTTTAACTAGGTGTGGAGATGCATACCGGTCTCAAAAAATCATGATGAAACGTCCGAGTAACATATTTTACTGGTAAATATGTGTAAAACCACAGAACTATGACCATAAAAACTTCTTAAACTTCATATAAATCCTTTCTTAACGTTTAATGTTGTTATTACTAAGCTAGACATGCTATAAACATTATCGCAATTTTCAGCTTCAAAGTTTATAACATGTCTAGCGCCTTCATAATCTCACAGAATGTTATCAAATGGTACATCATCTAAAGTTCATTTATCGATCAAGGTTACTTAGCCTTTGTTTTTCTTATTTATAATCTGCTAAAATAAATAACGAGGGTATTTTACTATGATTTAAGTGGTTATGCATGGCAACAACTATCTTTATTTGAAGAAGGAATTGTTATCAACAGCTTGTAGAAGACAAATATAGCTCCGCATGACCTAGCCATATAAATGAACTTTAAAGTTTTGGTCATTTCTTAGCACTCATTTGGGTCGCAAAAGAGACTGACATGTTATAAGTCCGATTAGCAATTTTGATGACAACATCAGCCTTAATGCCTTGTTTGACTACGTTAACCTGGCTATGTTTTTTTTCATAGCCAATGTACAAGTTCAATATATTCAAATTACATATATAAGTTCCGATTTTAAGTTGAGGTCTTTGAATATGACTTATCAGGGGGTTGGAATTTTATGTGACTACATCATCTATTAGGGGGCTTGTTGAACCTCAAGACTTTCCCATCAAATAAAGGTTATCTTATTCCAGCATATCTGGGTCTGGAGATGAAGATTGCTGAAACTTTTGCCAATTTGATCATTTAGGCCACGACCCTTAGACCCTGGAAGTGAGTCAGGGTCTTAATGTTCATACTTTTAAATTGCAGCACAGTCTCAGCACACAAGAGCAAAATATACCACAACCGCAATACACAGGAACAAAATTTACCATAGTATAAACTCACGAGGACAAAATATACCATAGTATGAACTCACGAGGACAAAATATACCATAGTATCAACATACGAGGACAAATATACCATAGTATAAACACACAAGGACAAAATATACCATAGTATGAACTCACGAGGACAAAATATACCATAAAGTCTCCGAAGCATAAACAAATAATTTCTTTTCATTATAACCAGTAAGCCGTGCAAGAGTAACTTCCAGCTTCAAACTTACTCCAGCAGAGCCAATTACCTACAATGTAAAACAAAAGCTAGAACTACGAAAGAGGAAGCAACTATTTAAGAAAAGGAGTCCTTAGATACAGAAAGGCAAACAAATAAAATACATACTGCACCATATGGCTAGTTCGTCCATTTAGGTTTCATCAGCGATACTAAGTTCAAAGGAATGAAATGCCTGACATGTTAACCAAGCCAGAATAAATGCCAGCTACAAGGCTACGCCAAAACTCGGGAACTGATAGTCCAGCTACAAGGTAACGACCAACTTCCGGGACTGATAGTCCAGCTACAATGCTACGGCCAAACTCGGGGACTAATAGTCCATCTACAAGGCTACGACCAACCTCGGGATTGATAGTCCAGTTATAAGGCTACGACCAACCTCGGGATTGATAGTCCAGTTATAAGGCTACGACCAACCTCGGGATTGATAGTCCAGCTACAAGGTAACAGCAAACATCGTGGATTGATAGTCCAGCTACAAGGCTACGGCCAACCTCGGGGACTGATAGTCCAGCTACAAAGCTACGGCAAACACCGGGGAGTGATAGTCAAGCTTTTACGGTTACGGCGAACCTTGGGATTGGTAATTCAGCTACAAGGTAACGGCCAACTTCGGAGTTTGATAGTCCAGCTACAAGGTAACGGCCAACATCGGGGACTGAAAGTCCAGCTACAAGGTTACGGCCAACATCGGTGACTGATAGTCCAGCTACAAGGCTACGGCCAACATCGGGGACTGATAGTCCAGCTACAAGGCTACGGCCAACATCGGGGACTGAAAGTCCAGCTACAAGGTTACGGCCAACATCGGGGAGTGATAGTCCAGCTACAAGGTTACGGCCAACATCGGGGAGTGATAGTCCAGCTACAAGCATATTGCAAACATCGGTGACTGATAATCCAGCTACAAGGTTACGGCCAACATCGGGGACTGATAGTCCAGCTACAAGGCTACGGCCAACCTCGGGGAGTGATAGTCCAGCTACAAGGTTACGGCCAACATCGGTGACTGATAGTCCAGCTACAAGGTTACGGCCAACATCGGGGACTGATAGTCCAGCTACAAGGCTAGGGCCAACATCGGTGACTGATAGTCCAGCTACAAGGTTACGGCCAACCTCGGGATCTAATTCAAGTCCACCAGATATGTCATCTCACTAATTTGTAAGGTATAACGTTCTCGAGCAATTCTAAGTAATACCGATAATGAGAGAATTACATATTATTTCAGGCAGAAATCCCAAAGTTTATGTCACTGACTTCATAGGAGATTTTTTTACTTTTTAGTGACTGCAGTAATTTATTTATCATTGCTTTAATAAATACTTTTTCAAATGACATTTCATTTTGATCAATTATATATTAGTTCATCCGTCTTAGTGTAATTGTAATCTACAGTTACTTTTCAAACGTTTCTGTATCCCAAGCATGCTTTGTATCTATGTAATTAAAAAATTATGCAAATTGTTTATATAACTATAACGGGAATGGGATTGTTTTCTGTTAATATATAATGGAAAATAAAAGAAACTGACTTGTCATTTATAAACACTTCATTGTTTCTATCTTACGTCTTCGAATGTGCTACACACACGGTTGACGAAGGGTACAACCACAAAACTCTTAATCTGATATTGGACATTGGCGAAATACTCACCGGTTTGTTAATACGCCACTATGTACTAGAGTGTCTATTTCAACAACTAACAACTAAACATTCCTATTAAGACCGTTTTATATACAAACACCTATAATTATATATACAACCACCTATAATTTTACATACAACCACCTATAATTTTACATACAACCACCTATAATTTTATATACAATCACCTATCATTATATACAATCACCTATAATTATATATGCAACCACCTATAATTATATATACAATCACCTATAATTTTATATACAAACACCTATAATTTTATATACAATCACCTATAATTTTATATACAACCACCTATAATTATATATACAACCACCTATAATTTTATATACAACCACCTATAAGTTTATATACAACCACCTATAATTTTATATACAACCACCTATAATTTTATATACAACCACCTATAATTATATATACAATCACTTATAATTTTATATACAACCACCTATAATTATATATACAATCACCTATAATTTTATATACAACCACTTATAATTTTATATACAATCACCTTTAATTTATTCTGGACTGTAGTTGAAAGGACTATCTTACCGTTCTGCATCCAATTGATATTAACAGTTATGTAAGGATGAATATAATTCAATTCAGAAAAGGAATGTTGCAGCTTTAATTGACATATGTGGACCAAACTCAAATGTCTCTGACCGACACCGCTATTACTGGTAAATTTGCCCCCCCCCCCACCAAGAGTTTTAGCTGTATTTGTTCATGGTCTGTCTGTGATGTTGCTTTATTTGCCTTGGATACTTAAGCTGCAAATTAAACTTGATGATGTTGAGGCTCTCTAGTATGAATTCTCAAGCATTTAAATAGGAACTCTTCCCGACAATAGTGCTTTGTACCAGGATTTCGGCAGAGTCTGTTTACACGACGTTTTATTTCTGTTGTAAGTGTTGTGAATATATTATTCAGTCTGAGTCCGTCACTAGTTTTATTTACATCTAATATCTACAACCATCTCCATCACGTTTCTATGTTTATACGAGCATATTAGACCTGCTTTACGCCTGTTTTTGTCAAAAACATTGGATTCTTTGTGGATGGAACAGCTAAATTTTTCATAGTCCTTCGTCCATGTACGGCGCATATCGAAGATCAATGTACATGTACGTTATGAGCGTAATTGACCTGATATATGATTATTGTTTAATGTACGTCATGATCGTAATTGATCTGATATATGATTATTGTACTATGTACGTTATGATCGTATTTGATCGTATATATGATTATTGTACTATGTACGTCATAAGCGTAATTGATCTGATATATGATTATTGTACTATGTACGTTATGAGCGTAATTGATCTGATATATGATTATTGTACTATGTACGTTATGAGCGTAATTGACCTGATATATGACGATTGTACTATGAACGTTATGATTGTAATCGATCTGATATATGATTATTGTACAATGTACGTTATGATCGTATTTGATCATATATATGATTATTGTACTATGTACGTTATGATCGTAATTGATCTGATATATGATTATTGTACTATGTACGTCATGAGCGTAATTGATCTGATATATGATTATTGTACTATGTACATTATGATCGTATTTGATCATATATATGATTATTGTACTTTATGTACTTCATAAGCGTAATTGATCTGATATATGATTATTGTACTTTGTACATTATGAGCGTAATTGATCATATATATGATTATTGTACAATGTACATTATGATCGTATTTGATCATATATATGATTATTGTACTATGTATGTTATGAGCGTAATTGGACTGATATATGATTATCATATTATTACAAAGTTTTATTTTACTTTGTTAAAGAGATCTATCATGACGTGATCAATCGATCTACACTTCAGTCAGCACTGGCCTTAACTCTGTTGTAGATGATATGAAATGAAAAGTTTGAAAAAACCGATGTAACGTTGAAAATGGACCCCCATTGAAAATGGACCCCCATTGAAAAGTGAACCGTACGAAAAATTGAAATATTGATTTAAAAATATCCACTTAGATTTAAACCATGCGACCAATTTGCGACCCGTTTTCCACGGGGGTCAAATTTCAACGTCAATAGTATAAACACACAAGGACAAAATATACAATAGTATTAACTCACAAGGACAAAATATACCACTGCCCCAATACACAAGAACAAAATATACTATAGTGTAAACACACAATGACAAATATACAATACCGTTAATACAGAAGGTTCAAATATATCAGAGTCAACTCACAAGGACAAAATATTTCACAATGTCAATACATAAGATTAAAGTGAGACATCAAAGAGGATACGACAGCCAGGAACCATGAGGAAATAGGGGAAATCCATGCATTGTAATGCCTCCCACCTCTGCCTGTTTTCTGACCTTTAACTGACTCTGAACGTCATTTTCAAGGCAGTCGTATTTAGAACGTCTTCCTTCTGATTAGATTAAATCGGTGTTTCATTTTCACAAAAAATCTTCTCTTTTAATTAACTAATTCTTGCAAGTTCTGGAAACACTATGGAAGCTTAATACCGTCATTTGCTTAAATTCAGAAAGGGCCCCTAAAAGTATATAGTTGATAAGGAAGAATTTCGCAGATATTTTAATTTTAGACGTGGTCAGAATCTACATCTACGCCAACTTCCATGAGACGCACCTTCGGCGAATTAATTTAAAAAAAAAAACCCACAATAATCCTTCGACAAATGTCATCAGTGTTTCTCTCAATTATACGATGTCTAACATGCTAATAAAATTGCAGCATACTTAAATGAGTCAGATGGAGTAATTAAAAAGAAAATATCATGAATTGTTTTAAACATTAAACATTGCGAACTAATCATCACTAAGCTCAAGAAATGATCTGAAGCTTGGGTTCTCTCCCTTTCTCTACATTTGAAATACTCAGCATGTTGAAGATAGACTTTTATTTGATAAAAGGCAAAATTCGAAATTAAAATAATGGATAAATGAAAATGATGGATAAAGTTTCTCAATAATTCTATCATATTCAACGTCATAGTGAGCAGAAACTAATGTTCCGTGATGAACTTTCATCTAAAATTTATTCGTAAACGCTTCCACTCAGATACAGAAATCACTTCACAGAAAACTACAAAAACAATCTTACAAATGATATCTAACAGCGCTAAAAAACATCCACTGTAATAAGAACATTGAAGAAAGGTAGGACTAACCTTTTTATTTCCCGAGAAACAATATGTAATGGTATTTGGTACCTATTATAGCAAATATCCTTTGGAAATTGTATCTACTATCGGCCTCTCAATTATATGCATGGATTTGCTTAAGGAGTGGTAACTCTCAAAACAAAAAGTTGCTTGTCTTATTTAATAACAATATTATGAGAATGACAAAAGGTCATACATATTTCAATGTTAAAATTCATCATTACAATAATACATGGAGCTTTAGCTTTTTCCTTCCTTATAATAGACAAGATTTTTTTTTATTTCAAAGCTCGAAGACAGTACACGTATCTGTTACGACATGAAACAAAAGATAGTTTACATATGTCTATTTCATAACTTAGTTAACGCTTCGGGTGATAAAAAGTGGCATAAAATCTACACTATAAAATAATCACTACAAATACGAAGTGATGGAACATCTTAAAAACTTTAGTTTATTAATACAGAAAGCCCCCCAACAGAGTCAATATGTACTGACCATGTGACCATTTCTGCCGTTGTGGACTCGTCGGTGTTACTAATGTAAAGAAAATAAAAATCCAAGTTAAAAGTCTCCGAAGCATAAATAACAACAAGGTGTCTAGTAAACTCTTTATTACGTTAAACAATTACAACGTTTGGGCAACAACAAATAATTTATTTTCATTATAACTAGTAAGCCGTGCAAGAGTAACTGCCAGCTTCAAACTTACCCCTGCAGACCAGACTACCTACAATGCAAAACATTAGTTAGAACTACGAAAGAGGAAGCACCTATTTAAGAAAAGGAGTCCGTAGATGCAGAAAGGCAAACAAATAAAATACATACAGCACCATATGGCTAGTTCGTCCATTTAGGTTCCATCAGCGATACTAAGTTAAAAGGAATGAAAAACCTGACATGTTAACCAAGCCAGAATAAATGCCAGCTACAAGGCTACGGCCAAAACTCGGGGACTGATAGTCCAGCTACAAGGCTACGGCAAACATAGGGGAGTGATAGTCCAGTTACAAGGCTAAGACCAACATCGGGGACTGATAGTCTAGCTACCAGGCTACGGCCAAACTCGGGTACTGATAGTCCAGCTACAAGGCTACGGCCAAACTAGGGTACTGATAGTCCAGCTACAAGGCTACGGCCAAACTCGGGTACTGATAGTCCAGCTACAAGGTTACGGCCAACATCGGGGAGTGATAGTCCAGCTACAAGCATATTGCAAACATCGGTGACTGATAATCCAGCTACAAGGTTACGGCCAACATCGGGGACTGATAGTCCAGCTACAAGGCTACGGCCAACCTCGGGGAGTGATAGTCCAGCTACAAGGTTACGGCCAACATCGGTGACTGATAGTCCAGCTACAAGGTTACGGCCAACATCGGGGACTGATAGTCCAGCTACAAGGCTAGGGCCAACATCGGTGACTGATAGTCCAGCTACAAGGTTACGGCCAACCTCGGGATCTAATTCAAGTCCACCAGATATGTCATCTCACTAATTTGTAAGGTATAACGTTCTCGAGCAATTCTAAGTAATACCGATAATGAGAGAATTACATATTATTTCAGGCAGAAATCCCAAAGTTTATGTCACTGACTTCATAGGAGATTTTTTTACTTTTTAGTGACTGCAGTAATTTATTTATCATTGCTTTAATAAATACTTTTTCAAATGACATTTCATTTTGATCAATTATATATTAGTTCATCCGTCTTAGTGTAATTGTAATCTACAGTTACTTTTCAAACGTTTCTGTATCCCAAGCATGCTTTGTATCTATGTAATTAAAAAATTATGCAAATTGTTTATATAACTATAACGGGAATGGGATTGTTTTCTGTTAATATATAATGGAAAATAAAAGAAACTGACTTGTCATTTATAAACACTTCATTGTTTCTATCTTACGTCTTCGAATGTGCTACACACACGGTTGACGAAGGGTACAACCACAAAACTCTTAATCTGATATTGGACATTGGCGAAATACTCACCGGTTTGTTAATACGCCACTATGTACTAGAGTGTCTATTTCAACAACTAACAACTAAACATTCCTATTAAGACCGTTTTATATACAAACACCTATAATTATATATACAACCACCTATAATTTTACATACAACCACCTATAATTTTACATACAACCACCTATAATTTTATATACAATCACCTATCATTATATACAATCACCTATAATTATATATGCAACCACCTATAATTATATATACAATCACCTATAATTTTATATACAAACACCTATAATTTTATATACAATCACCTATAATTTTATATACAACCACCTATAATTATATATACAACCACCTATAATTTTATATACAACCACCTATAAGTTTATATACAACCACCTATAATTTTATATACAACCACCTATAATTTTATATACAACCACCTATAATTATATATACAATCACTTATAATTTTATATACAACCACCTATAATTATATATACAATCACCTATAATTTTATATACAACCACTTATAATTTTATATACAATCACCTTTAATTTATTCTGGACTGTAGTTGAAAGGACTATCTTACCGTTCTGCATCCAATTGATATTAACAGTTATGTAAGGATGAATATAATTCAATTCAGAAAAGGAATGTTGCAGCTTTAATTGACATATGTGGACCAAACTCAAATGTCTCTGACCGACACCGCTATTACTGGTAAATTTGCCCCCCCCCCCACCAAGAGTTTTAGCTGTATTTGTTCATGGTCTGTCTGTGATGTTGCTTTATTTGCCTTGGATACTTAAGCTGCAAATTAAACTTGATGATGTTGAGGCTCTCTAGTATGAATTCTCAAGCATTTAAATAGGAACTCTTCCCGACAATAGTGCTTTGTACCAGGATTTCGGCAGAGTCTGTTTACACGACGTTTTATTTCTGTTGTAAGTGTTGTGAATATATTATTCAGTCTGAGTCCGTCACTAGTTTTATTTACATCTAATATCTACAACCATCTCCATCACGTTTCTATGTTTATACGAGCATATTAGACCTGCTTTACGCCTGTTTTTGTCAAAAACATTGGATTCTTTGTGGATGGAACAGCTAAATTTTTCATAGTCCTTCGTCCATGTACGGCGCATATCGAAGATCAATGTACATGTACGTTATGAGCGTAATTGACCTGATATATGATTATTGTTTAATGTACGTCATGATCGTAATTGATCTGATATATGATTATTGTACTATGTACGTTATGATCGTATTTGATCGTATATATGATTATTGTACTATGTACGTCATAAGCGTAATTGATCTGATATATGATTATTGTACTATGTACGTTATGAGCGTAATTGATCTGATATATGATTATTGTACTATGTACGTTATGAGCGTAATTGACCTGATATATGACGATTGTACTATGAACGTTATGATTGTAATCGATCTGATATATGATTATTGTACAATGTACGTTATGATCGTATTTGATCATATATATGATTATTGTACTATGTACGTTATGATCGTAATTGATCTGATATATGATTATTGTACTATGTACGTCATGAGCGTAATTGATCTGATATATGATTATTGTACTATGTACATTATGATCGTATTTGATCATATATATGATTATTGTACTTTATGTACTTCATAAGCGTAATTGATCTGATATATGATTATTGTACTTTGTACATTATGAGCGTAATTGATCATATATATGATTATTGTACAATGTACATTATGATCGTATTTGATCATATATATGATTATTGTACTATGTATGTTATGAGCGTAATTGGACTGATATATGATTATCATATTATTACAAAGTTTTATTTTACTTTGTTAAAGAGATCTATCATGACGTGATCAATCGATCTACACTTCAGTCAGCACTGGCCTTAACTCTGTTGTAGATGATATGAAATGAAAAGTTTGAAAAAACCGATGTAACGTTGAAAATGGACCCCCATTGAAAATGGACCCCCATTGAAAAGTGAACCGTACGAAAAATTGAAATATTGATTTAAAAATATCCACTTAGATTTAAACCATGCGACCAATTTGCGACCCGTTTTCCACGGGGGTCAAATTTCAACGTCACACCAGACTACCACATGTCTGTCTTCATTGTTTTTGTGTGCTGCGTATCTGATAGCAGCGATGTGTGTTTATTTAAAAATAAAATCAAAATCAAACACAGATTATTTTACGGAGATTATTACGTCCGTACGTCATGCGGTGTGTCATTGAAAAGTGTGGTGTCATCGGGTCGGTATGTTTGATAATGCATCTTCATTATTTGTTTTTATCAACGATAAGATGTGTAATATGTACGACAAAGGGACGTGTGTTTTCCATTATAAGATATTAGTTCGGCAATATCATTAATAGAAATTCATATATTCGGAATAAGATTCATCAGTTTGGTTTGAATAATAAAGGCTAAGTTTGTTTTGAACACAAACATGAATTGAAAACGTCTGTTTTCTTTGTCAAGCAAAGAGTGCAAATGACATCTAAACCACTGAAAGCAACTCGCTAAACCTCAGTAGGCCGAATCAATAAAGTCAGCTGTCAAAATCATAGAGACAGTTCGCAAAATCGCACTCTAATGCTGCAGGCAGACTTAGCCCTTAGAAGGTTTTTGTGAAATAATGGAAATGGCCTCATGGCTGAATATTCTCTAGATATTTTTTATTTTGTTTTTTACAAATGCTGTTGAAACATAAGATGTAAATTTAGGAATTGATTGGCTTGCAAAGCTAGCAGCAGCTGAGAACTATGAAATACCATAATTGATCAACTACGAAATCAGCTTCTCAAATTATCAGTCTTTTTCACAAATTCCTGGAAATTAGTGACAATTTTGATATCGTCCTATCAAATCCTGATGTTTTCATTACGGAGAAAGAGACTCAGAAGAAGGAAGATGTCAGCATACTCTATTGTATAAACAAGAGGATCAGCAAATCAGTGAACACATATGTGAAGAACTTTACAAATTTGTTTAGAAGTTCCTCATCCAACACCGAGTAGGATAGTTCCTGCAGGTAGGGCGTAAGAATTGTACCTGCTGCCCCCAATTGCATGATCGTAAGAGGCGACTAAATTTGGGACCTT